>JANAVB010043017.1:4022817-4310275 GCA_029216955.1 Iris pallida
GCACTTATTTTTCATAATTTTGTGAATTGACCTAATTCTTTATTACTTATTTGTTTTTTCTGTATAAAGGTGGGTATAGACAAGCAATCAAGAAGATTTATGATCTGAATTGTGGTCATGTTGTGAATTGGATGAATAAACAAAACCTGAACACTGGTCAAACGCATTCTTCCCGGGATGTAGATACGGTGAGGTTGCTTCTAGTTGTGCAGAGTCATTCAATGCATGGATAAAGGCTGAGAAGAAATTGCCTATTTCAGCAATTGTAAATGTCATCCGTGTGAAGATGATGAAGATGATTTCGGATCGCCACAAGGATGCAATTGGTTTGAATAGCAAATTGACTCCATACGCTGAGGATATGCTGAAGCAGCTTACAGATGATGGCATGTGTTATAGGGTATATCGGTCCGGTGATTTCGAATTTGAGGTGATCGCAGATACTTCCTCCCACATGGTGAATCTTCTTGATTGTCATTGTAGTTGTCGTAGATGGAAGGTATATGGATTCCCATGCAGCCATGCAATACAATGCATCAGAGTTGGTTCAGATAAATCTGTTTACGACTTTGTGGAGCAGTATTGGACATCAGATTATTACCGGAAGTTATATTCATGTGCTATTCGTCCTGTTCCAGATTGCGAAAAACAGTTTGAAAATAATCCCACTGATGTTGTTCTACCCCCTGTTCCGAAACGTGGTCCTGGACGACCAAAAGTGGACCGTTACAAGAGCAAATATGAGAACAAGGGAAAAGAGAAGAGAAAGATAAGGTGCCAGAATTGTTTTGAATTATGCAATCACAATCGCAGCACTTGTCCTCTGCCTCCACGTGCTGCTACGAGTGGTCGAGGGGGCAGCGCCCCCTCGTTAATACATACAAATATATTCCTTCTTTTATATAACTGGAAATTGTTTTTTGAATACATATCTTACATTTTTTGATATCAATGGTAATAGTTTGAATTCTGCATATCAGCATAAGAACTTATTCTCCTTTATACTCTCTGACTTTATAATGTATTGAATGACCATTCTCCGTGTGTTTTAACACGGAGAATAATCATTCTCCGTTTTAGATACACGGAGAATGGCCATTTATAAGTCAAAAATAGGAGAATAATCATTCTCCGCGTGTTTTAAAACGGGAGAATGCCATTCTCCGCGTCAGTAAGACGGAGAATGCTCATTCTCTAGGTCAAAATACAAGCAGAATGGCATTCTCCGTCTCTTTTGACCCGGAGAATGACATTCTCCGTCTATTTGGACACGGAGAATGGTATTCTCCGCGTCCCTAAGACGGACAATGTTGCTTTCTAGGTCAAAAATACAAAGAATAGTTATTCTCCGCGTGTTTTAAAACGGAGAATGCCATTCTCCGCGTCAGTAAGACGGAGAATGCTCATTCTCTAGGTCAAAATACAAAGAGAATGGCATTCTCCGTCTTTTTGACCCGGAGAATGACATTCTCCGTCTCATTTAGGACACGGAGAATTGCATTCTCCGCGACCCTAAGACGGACAATGTTCCTTTTCTAGGTCAAAAATACAAAGAATAATCATTCTCCGCGTGTTTTTAAAACGGAGAATGCATTCTCCGCGTCAGTAAGACGGAGAATGCTCATTCTCTAGGTCAAAATACAAAGAGAATGGCATTCTCCGTCTCTATTGACCCGGAGAATGACATTCTCCGTCTATTTGGACACGGAGAATGGCATTCTCCGCGTCCCTAAGACGGACAATGTTCCTTTCTAGGTCAAAAATACAAAGAATAACCATTCTCCGCGTGTTTTAAAACGGAGAACTTCCATTCTCCGCGTCAGTAAGACGGAGAATGCTCATTCTCTAGGTCAAATACCTAGAGAATGGCATTCTCCGTCTCTATTGACCCGGAGAATGACATTCTCCGTCTCATACGAAACGGAGAGAATGGCATTCTCCGCGTCCCTAAGACGGAGAATGGCCATTTATAAGTCAAAATACAAGGAGAATAATCATTCTCCGCGTGTTTTAAAACGGAGAATGCCATTCTCCGCGTCAGTAAGACGGAGAATGCTCATTCTCTAGGTCAAAATACAAGGAGAATGGCATTCTCCGTCTCTTTTGACCCGGAGAATGACATTCTCCGTCTCATACGAAACGGAGAATGGCATTCTCCGCGTCCCTAAGACGGAGAATGGCCATTTATAAGTCAAAATAGAAGGAGAATAACCATTCTCCGCGTGTTTTAAAACGGAGAATGCCATTCTCCGCGTCAGTAAGACGGAGAATGCTCATTCTCTAGGTCAAAATACAAAGAGAATGGCATTCTCCGTCTCTATTGACCCGGAGAATGACATTCTCCGTCTCATACGAAACGGAGAATGGCCATTTCTAAGTTCCAAATTGCACACATTATAGGTTTGTATTAACACAGATAATGACATTATAGGTTTGAATCAAACAACAGAACTTTAACAAAACAGATTTACATATATAGAACAATGTAAATTAGTCGTAAAATTGAATTTCAATACAAAGGAAAACAAATACATTACAAAAGAAACCTGACAAACAGAATATATACATTGAATTTGTTAGCCAATTTACATTGTCATTTTACAAAAGGAATTGCACATTTACTCATAAGCAAAGCCTTAGCCAAATCTAGCCTTCTCTTTACAATAGTATTGTGAACTTGTTTGTTTGTTTTCTTCCGTAAATCAAATGGATATCTCGACAACTTTTCAATATAATATGAAACATACAGAAGGCAGCTGGGTGTTAGTTGCTGTGGACATTCTTTGCAAACCTTGAGCTCTGTTGTTTCATATTCCGAGATTGCTGGGCTTTTATTACTCATCAATGCAATCTTCTTTATTATAATTGGCTCAATTTTATTCTTCATGTATACTGCATCCTGGATTCCCTTAGCGCCCGTATTTTTCCGCAATGAGTTGTAGTGCGTCCAAACATAGGAGCTGAAGTTGAATGCCAGCAGCGTATAGTGTTTATTCTCCTCGCGGAAGAGTGGCACGAATAGCCATTCAATGTCATCTTCCAGCTCCATTATAAAATCTTCTATATCAACTTTGAAATTGTACACTACTCCTTCTGTTGGATTTTCTTTCATCGACATACCTTGGCAGTACCCTATTTTCGAGAAGAAAAAAAAACAAAAATAATATCATGAGTTAGTTTTTTACAACACTATTAGTAGCTGTACACATTAATATTTATTTTTCAGTTTCGATTCTTACCAATGAATGGGGCATCATGATTGCAAACCATTTACATTGTGCACCCTGCGAGCTTGACTGAATGTTCTGCCTTAATTCGGCTTGAACGTCGTTCATAAGCTTTATTAGGTAGTTCATAACACCGGCTTCTATATCCGCCTCATTTATAATGTCTTGAAAATCTTTAGCACTTAACAACATGCTGACATCATTATTTCTTCTTCTTATTTTACACTCTTCTGGAGCACTTGGAAAGTACATATATACATAATCACTGCACATAAATTTAGTTTCGATTATGATAATAATATAGGCTAATGATAAAATTGCATAAAAAATAACTCCAATAGAGAATGATCATTGCACTTGGAAAGTACATATATACATAAGTATTCTAAACAGAAATTGGTTCAAGTTTAGAATACTTACGTTGGAGACATCCTTCTTGTGTATACGATGCTCCTGTATACTTGCTTCAGCTCATCGTCTGCAACGTTCCAAAGTCTGAGCTTCGGACATTGCATCAGCATTTTCCCATCTCTAACAAGCTTTGCTGTTTGAGGAGATTCTTCCTCAAGTTCTTCAGGAGCTGACATCTCCTTTTATTGTCGACCTTCTCGGGGCTGGAAGGAGCTTTTTTTTTTCCCAGCAGGAGCTACATTCTTACTGGGACTAGTAGCAGCTTTTCTTTTCCGACCAGGACCTGCCTTCTTACTTGTTGTAGCATCGGATGTTTTCTTCTTTTGCAATGTAGCAAAATCATCCTCATCTGCAGCAGGTACATTTGATCTTGTGTAATGCTTCTGGGGAACTGCTTGAGTATCCCCTCTTTCCAATGCTCTAGCCATTGCTTCAAGGTTAACGATTGTATCGTTCTTATTCTTGACTTCGTCATTCAACGAGGCAACTTCCTCTAGAAGTCTGTTATTATCATTAGTTAGCTTTTCATTCTCTTTTTTCAGATCCTCTGTCATTTTCACTGATATAAAAACAAACAAGAACAAGAGGTATGATGTCAATATTATATAATCTTCTTTTTAAAAACAATGTCATTCTCCGTGTCAATTTAGACGGAGAATGACATTCTCCGTTTCAAAATAGACGGAGAATGACATTCTCTGTGTCAAAATAGACGGAGAATGTCATTCTCCGTTTCCAAATAGACGGAGAATGACATTCTCCGTGTCAATTTAGACGGAGAATGACATTCTCCGTCTAATATTAGACGGAAAATGTCATTCTCCGTGTCAAAACATACGGAGAATGATCATTTCTATGTCAAAATACAGAAAATGTCATTCTCCGTGTCAAAATACTAGCGGAGAATGTCAAAATAGAAGGAGAATGTCATTCTAAGTGTGTTTTAATACGGAGAATGACATTCTCCGTCTATTTTATAACGGAGAATGACATTCTCCGTCTATTTATAACGGAGAATGGTCATTCTCCTTGTTAGATACATGTAATTACAGATTAAAATAGACAAAAAATATAAAATCTTACCTTTTAGAAGTAGTTCCTCAACATGTTGACGAAGCTTCTCATTATCAGCAGTAAGCTCAGACTTCTGCTTTCTCAGGGAGTCTAGTTCCGACCCCTGTGCCTCCAGTTCCTCAACTCGCTTAAGGAGTTTCTTGTTATCATCAATAAGGAGCGATTTCTCGTTCCTTAAAGAGTCTAACTCCTTCTCCAAGCCATCAGCAACGAGCCCCACAGCACGTTGTTGGGCTACATCTGCCGCTAGTTGCTGGGCTCTTTCCTGGAGTTGCTCATTCTCAGCGATAAGCTGAGATTTCTCCTGCAAGACACGCAACATATCTACATTGTCAGCTGTAGAGGGTGCTGGTGCTTGAGCTTCAGCTTGAGCTTCTTCTTCATCAACAGAATTGTCTCCACCTTCTACATATTGCTGCTCTGCTGGGACTTCTTCAAGTTCATCAACATTCAATGCAACAATATCCTTGAATATCAAATCTGAATCCATTTTAGCACCTTGATATTCATTTTTTAGGAATATTGAGATTTTATTCCCATCCCATGTGCAGAATCTCGGAGATGCGACTGTTGGTTTGCACTTCCTTTCTACCAGTCGACTGTGCTCTGCAAACCAATACAAGAAGTATATCGTACAACCTTCAATCTTCTTGTACGATATATCAACATCACCATCTTCAGATTTTGTGACAGCCCTCTTTATGCTGTCCATAACGTACCCCAGTATAATCCGAGGCCAACAGATGCTTTTTATAACATCTGTGCTCTCCACCAGAGCGAAGAACTTGTATGGCAAGTTCGACCCCCCCATTCTGGTGAAGAATGCTGTTTGGCACAAGTTGAATACTATTAACTTGGCCACCTCATCGGGACTTGCATTTTCGTCCCCCAGCAGCTCTAATATCCTTTTCCTAACTTCAGCGTTTGAGACTTCAGCACCTTTGCCCTTGGAATTTTTCAGCAATCTTGTGAAGTGTTTTGTACACATGCTGAATGAGTCTGCTGGTGGGGGGGTCTTCTGCTTCTCAGTGATGATCTTCAAATACTTATCATCAACTTCAGTGTCATCATTCATTGGCAGACCGAAAATGGTTGCCATCTCATCAGCAGTTGGTGCTACTTTGACACTGCTGCTCAATTGGAAATATCCAATTCCATCTTCTTCCAAATAAGTCCCCATCAACTTCTCCAGACCTTGGGTGACTTTAGATAGTTCTGATTTTTTCACCTTATTTCTGTAGAATACATCTACGAAGTCGTAGAATCCTACATTCTTCAAGCTTTCGACAACTGCTTCAGGCAAATGGCGAAACTTTTCCTTCACCTCATCCATGAGAGAGAGTACTGGGGTGAATGTTGCACGGAAAAGTCTTTCGTCTCTGTTCCTGACAGTTTTTTTCCCTAAAAACAACAACAATTAGGTTTACGTCAACATTCTTCTTTATTATAATAAAGAGAAAGCCATTCTCCGTCTAATATTAGACGGAGAATGTCATTCTCCGTGTCAAAATAGACGGAGAATGAGCATTCTCCGTTTTGTATTCAAACGGAGAATGCCATTCTCCGTGTCAAAATAGACGGAGAATATCATTCTCCGTCTATTTTAAAACGGAGAATGGCATTCTCCGTTTTGTATTAACACGGGGAATGGCATTCTCCGCGTGTTTTAAAACGGAGAATGCTCATTCTCTAGGTCAATACAAAACGGAGAATGACATTCTCCCTTTATTTTGTCCCGGAGAATGAGCATTCTCCGTCTAAGTAAGGCGGAGAATGCCATTCTCCGTCTCATATTAGGCGGAGAATGCTCATTCTTTAGATCAAATAAAGGGAGAATGCCATTCTCCGTTTTAAAATAGACGGAGAATGCCATTCTCCGTCTCAAAATAGACGGAGAATGTCATTCTCCGTTTTGTTTTAACACGGGGAATGACATTCTCCCTTTATTTTGACCCAGAGAATGACATTCTCCGTCTCAATAAGGCGGAGAATGCTCATTCTCTAGGTCAAACTACAAGGAGAATGCCATTCTCCGCGTGTTTTAATACGGAGAATGCCATTCTCCGCGTTAGCAAGACGGAGAATGCTCATTCTCCGCGTCAGTAAGACGGAGAATGCTCATTCTCTAGGTCAAAATACAAGGAGAATGACATTCTCCCTTTATTTTGTCCCGGAGAATGAGCATTCTCCGTCTAAGTAAGGCGGAGAATGCCATTATCCGTCTCATATTAGGCGGAGAATGTTCATTCTTTAGATCAAAATAAAGGGAGAATGCCATTCTCCGTTTTAAAATAGACGGAGAATGCCATTCTCCGTCTCAAAATAGACGGAGAATGTCATTCTCCGTTTTGTTTTAACACGGGGAATGGCATTCTCCCTTTATTTTGACCCAGAGAATGACATTCTCCGTCTCAATAAGGCGGAGAATGCTCATTCTCTAGGTCAAACTACAAGGAGAATGCCATTCTCCGCGTGTTTTAATACGGAGAATGCCATTCTCCGCGTTAGCAAGACGGAGAATGCTCATTCTCCGCGTCAGTAAGACGGAGAATGCTCATTCTCTAGGTCAAAATACAAGGAGAATGACATTCTCCCTTTATTTTGTCCCGGAGAATGAGCATTCTCCGTCTAAGTAAGGCGGAGAATGCCATTCTCCGTCTCATATTAGGCGGAGAATGTCATTCTCCATTTTGTTTTAACACGGTGAATGGCATTCTCCGTCTCTTTTGACCCGGAGAATGCCATTCTCCGCGTCAGTAAGACGAAGAATGCTCATTTTCTAGGTCAAATTACAAGGAGAATGCCATTCTCCGCGTCAAAATAGACAGAGAACGTCATTCTCCGTTATAAAATAGACGGAGAATGGCATTCTCCGTGTCAGTGAGACGGAGAATGTTCATTTCTCTAGGTTAATGCAAGAAGAAAGTTCATTCTCCGTCTATTTTACAGACGGAGAATGTCATTCTCCGTCTCATATTAGGCGGAGAATGCTCGTTCTTTAGGTCAAAAACACAGAAATGAACATTCTCCGTGTGTAAAATAGACGGAGAATGAACTTTCTTCTTGTATTAACCTAGAGAAATGAACATTCTCCGTCTCACTGACACGGAGAATGCCATTCTCCGTCTATTTTATAACGGAGAATGACGTTCTCTGTCTATAAAGACGCGGAGAATGGCATTCTCCTTGTAATTTGACCTAGAAAATGAGCATTCTCCGTCTTACTGACACGGAGAATGCCATTCTCCGTCTCAAAATAGACGGAGAATGGCCATTTCTAGTTCAAATGACACAGAAAGGGCATCCTCCGTGTATTTTATAGACGGAGAATGATCATTTTCATTTACCGCGTCAATATAAACGGAGAATGAACAAGACTCAAAGTTTTACCTTTTTTCTTCCCTTCTTCTTCATCTTCTTCTTCTCCCCCTGCTACTGCTTCTTGTTGTTCTTGATCTTGTTCTTGTTGTTCTTCGTGTTCTTGTTCTTCTACTGGTTCTTGCACTTCTTTTTCTTTTTGAGCGGTTCGTCTACGAGCAACCCTCTTAACTTTCTTCCCTCCTTTCGTTTGCTTTCCAGCAACTACTTCTTCTCCTTCTTCTCTAACTTGGTCTACATCCATTGCTGATGATTGCGACATTGTGATGGAGATTCGCTGGCGATTTCTTGTAAGAAATTTCTAAGATTTTTGGAGGAGATGACCTAAAATCGCAACAGAACAGAGTATGGAAGAGGAGGGAGCGATAGAGACACTTTTTTGAAGAGTCTGGAATCGAACCGTTTTTCATAAAACTTGCTGGGTTTGTTGATATTCTTAATAAATTAGAAGGGCAAAAGGGTCATGCCGTGCCCTTTTTTTAATTTTTAAGTTAATGCTGGGCACGCGATGAAAGTTTATTTTGGGGTGGGTTTTTCATAAAACTTTTTAAATTTTTGGGCATTTCATAAATTTTCCCTATTCCAAGACAACTTTTATGACAACTACTCATCTTCTTTCTTTTTTCTAATATTTTTTATTCATAATTGATGACATGGAAGAGAAAACATTGTCAAGTGCATTGTCTAGAACAAGACAATCAACTTCACAATGTCTTCTTTAATTTTTGCCATATAAGCTTCACAATTGACTTGACAATTGCATTGGAGAAGAACTTTTGAATAAAATTTTGTCATTCCTATGTGGCATTAACTTTTTTCCAAAGTCACAATAGGGTTGGAGATGCTCTAAGTATGAAGTTTTACCTAGGCAAATGTTAAAGGCCACCTTCTTTTTACTAGACTATTTATAAGGGCACGTGAAAAATTAATCAGGACTAGTCAAAAATAAATTTTGATTTATTTACAAGTTTGTTATTGAAAAAATTACTCAGGACTAGCCAACATATCAGTATATAAATCAACTTTTTATTTTTATTTTTTTTCCTCTCTTTCCTCACAAGAAGAAGAACAAGAACAAGAACAACAAGAAAAAGAACAACAAGAACGAAAACAACAATTTTTTCAACCCTAGTTTATTTTGATTTTTTGCTCTCTTCTAATTTCTCAGATCTCTTTCTCCAAACCCTAGTTTATTTTTCTTCTTCTTGCTTGGACATTATGGATGAAAACATAGCTGTAGAAGAAATTGAGTTATCAAATCTATTAGTCTATTAACCAATTTTTGTTGATTAATAGAAGAATTATGCATGAAATCCTAGTTGTAGAAGAAAACTATGGAAAAAATCCTAGTTGTAGAAGAATTGGGTTCATATCAGGACTGCCACGATTTCTGACAGTCCTACAAGTATTGAGGACTGCCAGAAATTGTGGCAGTCTTGAAATAGACTCGATGTACAACAGGACTGCCACAATTGCTGGCAGTCATAGAAGTACTGAGGACTGCCAGGACTGCCACAATTTCTGGCAGTCCTAGACATATTGAGGACTGCCAGAAATTGTGGCAGTCCTGAAAGGGACTTGCTGTATAGCAAGTCCCTTTCAGGACTGCCACAATTTCTGACAGTCCTAAAGTCGAAATTTTCGAATAAAAAAAATATGTTAGGGTTTATTTCAATCTTGATAATAGAGTGAAATATGAATTTTAGGGTTTATTTTCATGCATTTTTTGTGAGGAAAGAAGTATTTAAGCTTTATTTTCATGCATTTTAGGGTTTATTTAATTTTTTTGGTGCCATCGAAATTGGGAATGAGAAGGAAACTAGAGTTTTGATGGAAATGATGATGATGGAAATGGTGGAGAAGAAGATGAAGAAGATGATAAAAAACTAGGATTTTGATGGAGATGTGAGAATGGAAATGGTGGAGAAGAAGAAGAAGAAGGGTTTTGGAAGAGAGAGAGTAAAATTTAGAAATGAAAATGAAATTTGGGCTTTGGGGGATGTGGAGTTTGGACAGCCCCATGAATAGAAAATTTGGATAGCCCCAGTAAATTTTCCTCAAATATTGGCTAGCCCCAATCCTTGCTAGCCCTGATCAACTTATCATGTGCCCTTATAAATAGCCTTTTACTAAGGGCCATCAACTTAAAACTTTAAAAAAGTTACAAGTTTGCTATTTTGAAAACATCAAGGGCCACCAAGTTAGAATGTAACAAAAATTACAAGTTTGTCTTTCTTCTTCCTTTGTCTTCTTCCTCTTTTCTCAATTCTCAAACCACTTTTCTCAATCCTCGTCTCCATTGTTGTCCCCACCTCCATTGTTGTTATCCCCACCGCTATTGGTGTTCTCTATCTTCGGTGATTCTCTATCTCTTTTTTTATTTTTTATTTTTAATTAGGTTATTTTGTTGACACTCAATCTTTATTTAGAATTATGGACCAAAATACTTTTGAAGAAGAGATTCGGTCATCCAATCCCATTATTGGTCCCCAAGAACCAACGATTACGTGTGAACCATCCTCGGTAAGTACATGAAATGTCAATTTTCGAGATTTCGTACGCCTGTACAAAGATAGGACTGCAGGGCTTGCCTGCAGTCCAAAGTGAAGACAGGACTGCAGCGCTTGCCTGCAGTCCTCGATTGACAGAAGGTTTTCTCTTTTTTGTTTAAAACTTCCAACCTACAATGACTGCAGGGCTTTTCTGCTGTAATGCCTGTGGTTCGTATTACGTATTTTTGGAATACGTGTACGTATTTTATCTTGTATTGCATGATTCCCTGCTTAGCTTTTCTTCATGGCTTGGTTTATTCTTGGGTTGGTTCGGCTTGGCTTGGTTTTGCTTTGGTTCATCATGAACCAAAGGGTGAACCCCTACCTACCACCACCATTAGTATTTATTAACCCATTCTCCTTTCTCTCTCCTCATTACTCTTCTTCTTCTCCACCATAACTTCTTCACGAGAGAGGTCTAGGCAAGTGCAACTTGCTTCATGGAGGAACTCTAATTTTATTGTTCCATTCTTTCCTTTATAGCATTCTAACATACTTTAGTACTTGGCATTTTTACTTTTCATGGCTAGATTCTTGTAGATCTAAGTTTATCTTATTTTCGGATTTCTTGGATTTTGATCTACTTAATCTTGTTATTTCTCAGTTTTGATGTTTCCATGTTGTAGAAAATTTTGTTCTGCCCCATTTTGACCTAAGGAAGTTCGAATTTAGACTCTGGATGAGGGTTTTATGGAGCTTGGAAGCCATGGCGTACTTGGTTCTTCTTCTCGGAAATTTGGAGAAGAAGAACAGTTCTCTGGCTGCATGGCAGTACTTGACCGCATGAGCATTCATGCGGCAAGTCGCTTCTAGCCGCATGAGATCCTTGCGCTTCTAGCCGCATGAGACCCTTGTATTCCAGCCGCATGGACTTGAATCGAGCGCATGAACCTGAACTTCTCAGCACCGCATACGCCTGAAATTCCTTGGCCGCATAAGTCCTAAGTCCCAATTCCCGCCGCATGAGAATCAGTCCTCCTCGAGCGCATAAGTCTACTACCAGCGGCCGCATGAGCTTAGGCATTCCCAGCCGCATACAACCTTTCCCATTGGCCGCATGGAGCTTCGATCCGCGCCAGCCGCATGAACTCGCTTCCTGTCAGCCGTATGTGCGCCCATCACTCCTAGCCGCATATGCCACCGTCCTCCCCTGGCCGCATGGGACTCGGTCAGTTCAGCCGCATAGGGCAGAGGCTCCTATTTTGTCGCATGCGCTCATCCATTCCCGCCGCATGAGGCCCACTCTTCCGCTGGCCGCATGAGACCCGACTTCTTGGGACCACGTGCGCCCTTGCCTTCCGAGCCGCATGCCCCTGTCCCTACCAAGTCGCATGCGCTCTCCTTTACTGGCCGCATGGGTTCTAGTGATCCTGAGCCGCAGGGCTCCTCCCTATGCCTTGCCCTGCTATTTAATTATTATTATTATTATTATTATTATTATTATTATTATTATTGTTGTTGTTGTTAACTCATGTCTTATAACCTCAGCATAACTTGGGTCTCCAGGTTCAATGCTTGCACTATGATGTCCTGCACATATACCATGAACACGGCAGTGACCCGCAGTGGTGCACTCTTGATATGTAACATGACCTGATGGTGGCCCGTCGTGGCGCACTCCTGACAAGTAAACTTGACATGATAACCTGGCAATTCTTGGTAAGCTGTTGCGACGGCTACCTGACATGACATGACCTGTATAAATAACCTGGATACCGTGGGCGATTGTGCTTGTACAAATAATCCAGTTATGTCTTGCATCATGTCTAGGATGGGACTCCTGAGTACCACGGTCAGGAGTACCTATTAAAATAGGCTAAGGCTAATAACTAGATTAATACATTAGTGTCACTACCACATTTCTAGTTTGAGGGTATTTTTGTCATTTTGGGGTTATTTGAATTTATTAGAATTTATTTGAATTTAATATATTTTATTAGAAAATTTTTAAATAATTTAATTGAATGGTTGATTTAAATACTAATTTAATTATTGTCATGTGATTTTGGTTAGCCTAACCTAGATTGGACCAAACCTAGATGGGTCATAACTAACTTAGTGAGCCACTTTGAGAATTAGATGGTTTAGTTAAGGGTTAAGTCAAGTTTAGTCAAGTAAAGTGATTTTGCAAAAGACTAGGATAGAACCCTTTGTTCTAGGCCATCCATTTCTCTTGATTCATTCCTAGCCCTAGGATGTAACCTAAAAACCCTAACCCTAACTAATATGACCAGCCAAGACTCACCCCCTTGCCTATATAATGTCTCCATAGATTTTTGTGCCTCTTTTTTTATTAGTTCTTCATTTCCTAAAGAATAGGTAAGCCTTCATTTAATTTTCTTCATAGTTTAATGAATAGGACTCCATTTTAGTTGAGATTTCTTCCATTGTGATCTAATCCCTGTCCTCTTGCTGATTGTGGAGTAAAATCACATATTAGAATCAATTTGAGAGATTGGGTGACTTGTGGAGATTTCCTCATTTAAGAGTTTTTGTGTTCATAGAGGTAAAATCCTATCCCCTCATTAAAACTAGGGTTTCCTTGCATTAACATCTAGCCCTAGGTGTCCTGGTTATGTAGGTATAGGTTTTCCCAATTTTCGTGTCCTGTACGTGTCCGTATCGGACACGTATCAGAGACATGCACAGGTGTTCGACGAAATGCCACAAAGGGCATTTTGTTCGATATTTCAAATTGTGTTTGAATAGAAATTATTATTTTGTTGTCGCTTACACATTCGTGATTGACTGAGGTGATTTTGGTCTGGTGTCGTGTCTGTTTGGACACGGGGACACGGGAACACGTTCGCGCGCGCTCGGGACTGCCTGTCCTGCTGTTTGGGGGCTGTACAGGACACGACACGTCTTGTTTCGACACGAAATTTTGTGGACTCGAGGGGGCATGCACTGACATCATGCCCCCAAAATTTCATCGAGTCTCGTGCGATGGTTAGGGAGAAATCGACCGCGCACCGTTTTAGCACTGTTCTGTGCACTACTGTTTCGAGTTTAATTTGTGTCGTGTCGGGTGCACGACACGCGTGCACCTGTGCGATGGTTAGGGAGAAATGACATCATGTCCCAGTTCGTGCGATGGTTAGGAAGAAATGACATCATGTCCCAGTTCGTGTCGTGTCGGGTGCACGACACGCGTGCACCTGTGCACGAGACAGTGCACTGTGCAGTGTCTGTGAGTGCACTGTTTCGAGTTTAATTTGTGTGGACACGTCGTGTCACGTTTCAGTGGACACGAGACACACTCTAGGACACGTATACAATGCATATGTTTGTTACCAACCTTTTGTTTGATGTCTTAACTTGATTTCGATGGTCAAATCTCTTTTACCCCTAAAATATGATACCTATTTTATTTACTATTTTTTTTTTTCCAGTTTTTGAATGTGGTTTTTGACACTCATTTGATTAATCTAATTACTGTTAATGTTTGGGTTAGAATCCCTAAATGGGTTCTCCTAGAATCCCCATTTATGGGACATCCATGTATCACCCTTCGGGGGCCTTTGCATGGAATCATAACATAACCTAGTTGGATCCTTGTGTATTGATTGGGGGTACGGGGGAGTAGAATTAGATATGTGAATACTATCCAAGTAGTGTAGCATCAGAATCTTTCTATAGTGTAGCATCAGAATCTCCTATGCCATTTACATGTCTATATTGTACTCTAACTCACTAGCCACTGTTAGTCTCTATTTATAGTAGATATTTCTATTACAGTTCTCTCTCTGTTTACATACTGTACTTCTTTCAGTACCTGTATCTTACTTTACTGTATGATTATATTTTTTAACCTGCTATGAACTGTTGAGATGTACTGTACTCGCTCCTGTCCTGACTGGACTTATTGAAAATATTACAGAGGACGAAGAGGAGGCCTGTGTGGATACCTTCTACGGGGCAGCCCTAGACGACACTTGCGAGCTGGACTCTCAGGAGGACCCAGCTCTAGCTGAGGACATCACCCCCATTGCCTAGACTAGTTTAGTTAGGCTTATCTTATTTTATGTTGTCATGAGACTGTTTAGCTAGACTTTACTTCTGTTCAGAGATTTGGAGTTGTATATATTCTTTCATATCCTGTAGCTGAGCTTGTACTCTGGATTTTAGCTGGGATGTTATCTTAGACTACTTTATCATCTGTTTTCCTTGAGTACTATATCATATCGTGCTTTCTTCTTCCTTAGTTGTGATTGAGTTTATTTACTGCTATGTCACCCCCATTCGGGGAGTATAAACTGTGTAGAGTTATATTGTTAGATGTATGTTGACCTAGGACAGCGTTCTACCGTCGACACTGCGGCGTAGGCTGGACGTACCCACGTCTCGTGCCCTTACTCTAGGGTGCGGGTCGTGACACGTTTTTAGTGGTGGCCCATACAAGTCTGCACTAGAAGTGTAGTGGTATTCGGATTAGAATATCACTACAGCCTGCAGTAGGATATAGGACATTAATTTTTAAGGTACTCAATCACTTTAGAAAAAATTCTTTTATTGCCATCTAAATCCTTATTGTCAGCTGATCCTTTGAATTTTAATTGTCCGCCCTTGTTATATCGCTTCTTTCTCAGAAATTGATACTCTTGTTTGTCTATCTCCAGGATGGTAGAGACTCGATCGCAGCGTACCATTCATGGGGATGCTATAGAGGGGACTGCTACCTCTCAGCCAGTACAGCAGGGCCAGGGGACTGCAGCTCCTGCCACCTCTGCTCGTATTGAGACCTCGGCAGCAGCAGCAGGGGGTATGCTTCCACCGGCTCGGAGGCAGGACCCAGTCATCGCAGAGGAGCCCTTCCTGCAGCCGCCGCCTCCAGGATACGTGGATGCAGCACAGATGTTCGCATACTTCCAGCAGTTCATGGACCGGCAGCAGGCTCGACAGGACAGGGGCATGGAGTTGGCCCTCACGACAGTCGCAGCTCGACCAGTGGTTCAGCAGCCGAGGACACCGGGGATAGAGCAGTTCCAGAAGATGAGCCCCAGAGACTTTCTGGGGACAGAGGGGATACTATATGCTGATGAGTGGATCGAGCATATAGAGGAGATCTTCCGCCTGGCCCGGATACCAGCAGATCTCCAGATTGAGGCCGCAGCTAGCCGGATGCCAGATCTTGCTCGCACCTGGTATCAGTCAGACCCCAGGGTGGGGGTAGCTGGGCAGACTTGGGAGGAGTTCAAGGGCTTCTTCAAGAAGAAGTTCTTTCCAGATTCAGCGCTCAGAGCCTTGGAGTCTCAGTTTGAGAGCCTAGTCCAGGGGAGCCTTTCAGTGGAGGAGTACGCCGGGGAGTTCGGCCGCCTCGACAGGTTTGTAGAGGGCTTGAGCGAGATGGCGAAGGCCCAGAGGTTCCGGAAGGGTCTGGTCAAGGAGGTCAAGTCCCTGACCAAGGGCAACAGGGATGCCACATTCGAGGAGATCTTGACGGGAGCCTTGTTGGCAGAGGATGATCTTGAGCTTAGGCTCAAGAGGGGGCGAGACCCAGTTGGGGGCAGCAACAGCGGGGGCCAGGCCAAGAGGCCCCACTTTCAGTACCAGCAGCTGCGGCAGTTCCAGCCGCAGCCGATCCAGCAGAGGCCAGTTCACCAGCAGCCGAGACAGCACCAGTAGGGTCAGAGACAGGGTGTTACTTGTGTCTACTGCAAGAAGCCTGGGCATGTCTTCAATGAGTGCCGGAAGAGGCTGGGCCAGTGTCTGGTGTGTGGCTCAGCAGACCACCAGATGAGGGAGTGCCGCATGGGACGAGCAGCTCAGGGGGCAGCAGTCAGAGCTCCAGCAGGCCAGCAGAGGGGACCAGCCCTGCAGACGCAGCAGCAGAGGTTCGTCCAGCACCAGCAGCAGGCCATGGGAGGCCGGCAGGGGCGAGGATTCGCCATGGCAGCAGAGGATGCGGAGGCCATCGGAGAGCTGATCGCAGGTTCGATTCTTCTCGACTCCAGCCCAGCTTTTATATTATTCGATTCCGGTGCTTCGCATAGCTTCATATCAGTATCTTTTGCGATTAGACACGGTATCATAGCTGAATCGTTGCCTAGGACTTACAAGATCATGATCGGGGGTGGCATTATCCTCGTGAGTGATGTTTGTAAGGGTCGGAGAGTAGTTTTGGGAGGCCGTGAGTTGGAGGTGAGCCTGCTCGTAATGCCATTATCGAACTATGATATAGTACTAGGCATGGATTGGTTGAGCAGACACCATGCCAGCATTGATTGCAGAGGGGGTAGAGTTCTCTTCAGAGCGCCGGGGGAGCCAGAGTTCGAGTACTCCAGACGTCAGGCAGAGCAGAGCAGCGGAGTCTTCTGTGGAGTCTCGGTCGAGGAGCAGGCGATTCCACACCCCTTGATAGCAGAGTATATGGATGTTTTCCCAGAGGAGTTGCCGGGATTGCCACCAGACAGAGACATAGAGTTCTCGATAGACTTGGTTCCAGGAGCGGAACCCATCTCTCAGCATGTCTATCGGGTGAACAACAGT
Source organism: Iris pallida (assembly GCA_029216955.1). Lineage (NCBI taxonomy): Eukaryota > Viridiplantae > Streptophyta > Magnoliopsida > Asparagales > Iridaceae > Iris > Iris pallida. The sequence goes on from JANAVB010043017.1 coordinate 4,039,949, forward strand.
GAGCTGGTGGAGCTGAAGAAGCAGGTGGATGAGCTACAGGACAATGGCTTCATCCGCTCGAGTTCGTCGTCATGGGGCGCACCAGTGTTGTTTGTGCCGAAGAAGGATGGGTCAGTACAGATGTGTATTGACTATAGAGCACTCAACAACCTCACGATCAAGAACAAATACCCACTGCCGCGGATCGACGATCTATTTGACCAGTTGAGCGGAGCTCGGGTATTTTCCAAGATTGATCTGAGGTCGAGATATCACCCGGTGAAGGTGAAGAGGGAGGATATTCCCAAGACCGCTTTCAGGACGCGGTACGGGCAGTTCGAGTTTTTGGTTATGCCGTTTGGGCTAACCAATGCACCAGCAGTGTTTATGAACCTTATGAACAAGGTGTTCCACCAATATCTGGATTAGTTTGTGGTGGTGTTCATTGACGACATCTTGGTACATTCCAAGACTGAGGAGGAGCACGAGGAGCATTTGAGGATCGTGCTGGAGACTCTCAAGAAGGAACAGCTTTATGGGAAGCTCTCCAAGTGTGAGTTCTTCTTGGACTGGATGGACTTTTTGGGGCATGTGGTGACTGGAGATGATATCTCAGTTGACCCCAAGAAGATTGTAGCAGTTGAGGCATGGGCAGCGCCGACTTCAGTTGCAGAGATCAGGAGTTTCCTGGGACTGGCAGGATATTATCGGAGATTTGTGCAGGATTTCTCCCGGGTTGCAGAACCGTTGACTCGGTTGACCCGGAAGGATGCTGAGTTCGTTTGGTCAGAGGTGTGTCAGGCAGCTTTTAATGAGTTGAAGAAGCGGCTTACGACAGCTCCGATTCTGACATTGCCTTCAGGGTCAGGTGGTTTCACTATTTATAGTGATGCTTCAGGGAAGGGGCTGGGTTGTGTCTTGCAGCAGCATGGGAAGGTGATTGCCTATGCTTCCAGACAGTTACGTCCCCATGAGAAAAATTATCCTACCCACAACCTGGAGCTGGCAGCAGTGATATTTGCTCTGAAATTGTGGAAGCATTATCTGTATGGTGAGAGGGTGGAGATCTTCACAGATCACAAGAGCTTAAAGTATGTGTTCACTCAGAAGGAGTTGAACATGAGACATCGCAGATGGCTAGAGTTGATGAAGGACTTTGACATCCTACTTCAGTATCACCCAGGGAAGGCCAACGTGGTTGCCGATGCCTTGAGTAGGTATCCGACAGCCATGTGTTTGACCATGGATCGGCATTTGCTTGTAGACTTGGAGAGCCTTGGGATTGAGGTGATCGTGTCCGGAGTGCAGATGCAGATGTGGGGCATGCAAATTCAGTCAGACTTGGTGGAAAGGATCAAGTTGGCACAGTTTGAGGACGTTGCTCTGCGGTGTCTCCGAGAGCAGGTTCGAGCAAGATTGCTGAAGGGCGAGTTTTCTCTTGCAGAGGATGGTGCCTTGAGGCACAGTTCCAGGTTATGTGTGCCCAGCGGAGATCTCAGGGAGCAGGTTATGCAGGAGGCCCACAGATCTCAGTACTCTATACATTCGGGTGCCAACAAGATGTACCGAGATCTGAGGGAGCATGTTTGGTGGTCAGGGATGAAGCGGGAGGTGGCTCGCTTCATGGCTAGGTGCTTGGTCTGTCAGCAGGTCAAGGCAGAGAGACAGAGGCCCGGTGGATTGTTACAGCCGATGCCCATTTCCGAGTGGAAATGGGAGCATATCACTATGGACTTCATATCAGGATTGTCGTGCACACCAGGAAGAAAAGACGCGATTTGGGTCATCGTTGACAGGTTGACCAAATCGGCCCACTTCTTGCCATTCAAGGTGGGTACGTCTACAGAGAGGCTGGCGGAGATGTATATGCGGCAGATAGTCAGGATCCATAGGGTTCCGGTCAGCATCGTCTCAGATCGGGATAGTCGCTTTACTTTCCATTTCTGGAGGAGTCTGCAGACCAGCTTGGGCACCCAGCTCAAGTTTAGTACTGCATACCACCCCCAGACGGACGGACAGTTAGAGCGGACTATTCAGACACTTGAGGACATGCTACGGACGTGTGTCCTGGACTTTGGAGGTTCCTGGGAGGATCATCTTCATTTGGTGGAGTTTGCTTACAATAACAGTTTCCAAGCCAGCATTGAGATGTCACCTTTCGAGGCTCTGTACGGGCGTAGGTGCCGTACACCCTTATCATGGGAAGATGTTGGTAAGCGAGCTTTACTGGGGCCAGAGATGGTTGTTGACGTAGCCGAGAAGGTGAAGCTCGTCAGGGACAGACTTCGTGTGGCGCAGGACAGACATCGGCACTTGGCCGATAGCCACCGGAGGCCCTTGGAGTTTGAGGTACAGATTAGAGTAGGATTAGATTTAGGTTGTTTGTTTGTGATTTTTGATCATGTTTGTTTATTATAATTAATTGAGACCTTGCTTGTGATTAGGTCGGAGACCAGGTTTTCTAGAGGATATCTCCGACTCGTGGTACATACGTTTTGGTGGAGGCGGAAAGCTTAGCCCGCGCTTCATCGGCCCTTTCGTTATCAGCGGGAGAGTCGGTGACGTTGCATACAGGCTAGACTTGCCGCCTGTACTAGTGGAGGTCCACAACGTATTCCATGTATCACAGTTGAGATGGTACGTGGCTGACCCTAGCCATGTGCTCGATCATTCAGAGATTGAGGTTGGACCTTCTCTTAGCTATCCAGAGCAGCCAGTGGAGATTCTGGATCGACGGAAGAACGTTCTGAGGAACCAGGTGATACCCTTGGTACGCGTCGTATGGAGGCATCATTCTCCAGGAGAGTCTACCTGGGAGCGGGAGGATGAGATGCGCGAGCGGTACCCATATCTTTTTGGACCGTGAGGTATACTTTCTATCATTCTCATCGGTTGCATTTCGCCTTTCAATTTCGAGGACAAAATTCTTTTAAGGAGGGTAGATTTGTTACTACCACATTTCTAGTTTGAGAGTATTTTTGTCATTTTGGGGTTATTTGAATTTATTAGAATTTATTTGAATTTAATATATTTTATTAGGAATTTTTAAAATAATTTAATTGAATGGTTGATTTAAATACTAATTTAATTATTGTCATGTGATTTTGGTTAGCCTAACCTAGATTGGACCAAACGTAGATGGGTCATAACCTACTTAGTGAGCCACTTTGAGAATTAGATGGTTTAGTTAAGGGTTTAAGTCAAGTTTAGTCAAGTTAAGTGATTTTGCAAAAGACTAGGATAAAACCCTTTGTTCTAGACCATCCATTTCTCTTGATTCATTCCTAGCCCTAGGATGTAACCTAAAAACCCTAACCCTAACTAATATGACCAGCCAAGACTCACCCCCCTTGCCTATATAATGTCTCCATAGGTTTTTGTGCCTCTTTTTTATTAGTTCTTCATTTCCTAAAGAATAGGTAAGCCTTCATTTAATTTTCTTCATAGTTTAATGAATAGGACTCCATTTTAGTTGAGATTTCTTCCATTGTGATCTAATCCCTGTCCTCTTGCTGATTGTGGAGTAAAATCATAGATTGGAATCAATTTGAGAGATTGGGTAACTTGTGGAGATTTCCTCATTGAAGAGTTTTTGTGTTGGAAGAACACATAGAGGTAAAATCCTATCCCCTCATTAAAACTAGGGTTTCCTTGCATTAACATCTAGCGCTAAGTGTCCTGGTTCTGTAGGTATAGGTTTTCCCAATTTTCGTGTCCTGTACGTGTCCGTATCGGACAGGTATCAGAGACATGCGCAGGTGTTCGACGAAATGCCACAAAGGGCATTTCGCTCGATATTTCAAATTGTGTTTGAATAGAAATTATTATTTTGTTGTCGCTTACACATTCGTGATTGACTGAGGTGATTTTGGTCTAGTGTCGTGTCTGTTTGGACACGGGGACACGTTCGCGCGCGCTCGGGACTGCCTGTCCTGCTGTTCGGGGGCTGTGCAGGACACGACACGCCTTGTTTCGACACAAAATTTTGTGGACTCGAGGGGGCATGCACTGACATCATGCCCCCAAAATTTCATCGAGTCTCATATGCTGGTTAGGGAGAAATCAACCGCACACTGTTTTAGCACTGTTCTGTGCACTACTGTTTAGAGCCACTGACACGGCTTTATAATTCGGACACGCGACACTTTGGACTCGATACAGGCACATGGACACGTGCACCTAGACCTAACCTAGGTGTGGGCACAACCATGTGTCCCAGTTCGTGTCATGTCGGGTGCACGACACGCGTGCACCTGTGCACGAGACAGTGCACTATGCAGTGTCTGTGAGTGCACTGTTTCGAGTTTAATTTGTGTGGACACGTCGTGTCACGTTTCAGTAGACACAATACATACTCTAGGACACGTATACAATGCATATGTTTGTTACCAACATTTTGTTTGATGTCTTAACTTGATTTCGATGGTCAAATCTCTTTTACCCCTAAAATCTGATACCTATTTCATTTACTGTTTTTTTTTCCAGTTTTTTAATGTGGTTTTTGACACTCATTTGATTAATCTAATTACTGTTAATGTTTGGGTTAGAGTCCCTAAATGGGTTCTCCTATGTATTATCTAACCATGGTTAAATTTTTGGGTTGTTTGGTGAGAATGTGATTTCGAATTTTGGCTTTTGGGTTAGGACTGAAAACAAGTCCAGTTTTCATGATTTTAATGCATTGTTTCCCTTCCTTTCCTTTACAATTTAGAACTGAATTGAAGTGATGTTGTTTGGTTTTTCAATAGATGAAATCTGGGTTTGATTATGAACCTGAGATGGGGTTTGGGATGAACTGTTTTTATATGAGAATCTGGGAACACACAATCTTGTGTTTCCCTTCAAACCTGAGAATGCATTCCTATTATGTTAACTAATGTTAGGACTTGAGGCTCACATGGTATGTGGTTTGGACACACAAGTTGGCACTGTACACTGTCTCTTCATTCCTGCACTATTGGAAATTCAGTCACATAATTCCTAGTTCCTGCTAACCCCTACACACATTCACATTCCTGCCTATTTCCCATTTCCTGTCACATGTTTCAGCCCACTCATAACACACACATTTGTAAATCCTGTACACACACACTTGGTTCCTATCTCTCACCCACTCTCACATTCACACACACACACACACACACACACACACACACACACACACACACTAGCCTCACTGTCACACAGGGGCAGTCACTCTCTCACTCATATTTCTCTCACACACACTCACACACACACATCATATCACTCACATCCCTCATGCACACACACACACACATAGCCCTCTTTATATATATATATATATATATATATATATATATATATATATATATATATATATATATATATATATATTAAATATTAAATGCCATGTTATATATATAGCTAATGTGTAGTGATGCATGCCTATATATATATATAGTTAGTTCTTTTATGTATTGTTCTTGAATGCCTAGTATAGATAACTTGAATATTGGACAAGTGTGACTTATGAATGTGTGTTGGCTTGATTTAGGCTTGGATAGCCTTGAAGTGGTGTGTACTAGCAAGTGTAGGCTTGTGTGACCTAGTATAGACTAGTTTAGACTTGATAGCCTAGTTTAGACTTGGTTAGACCTAGTTTGACCATAGTTGACCTAGTTTAACTTCTAGGGTTGACCAGAGTTGACCAAGAGTTGACTTTGGCCTAGATTGACACTACAAGAAAAATGATTTTTTCCAACGTTTTATTAGCGTTGGCAAAACTGTGCAAAACGTTGGCATAGGCGTTACCGACGTTTGTTCAACGGTTTTTGCAAACGTCGTCGTTGCTCTAGTTGGCAATTTACAACATTTACGCAAAACGTTGGCATAGGGTTTAGACGACGTTTATAAACGCCATTAATTGTTCTATAATGATTACAATATTTCCAACAGTTTCTCACAAAAACGTCGGAAAAAGAGAACTTTCCAACGTTTTTTGAAACGATGAGTTTTCCCAACCTTTTTCCAAAAACGTCGAATTTTGATTTCCTAACCATTTTAAACAAACGTTAGGTTTTATATGGCCAAATTTTTTCAAAAACTGTTGGGTTTTTTTTTTTGGAACCAGGTAAATTGTTTCTGGAATCGCTCCCACTGGGATTCGAACTCCTGACCACTCGGGCCGCATACATCTCTCTTAACCACTAGGCTAGAGGTCATTTGCTATATGTATAAAGCAGACTTTTTAATTTAGTCAATGGTTCACCTTAATTTCCATAAACAAAATCTGCCTAATTTATGTAGGATTAGAAAAAAAAATTCCTTCACACGTCAAATAAGTGTAAATGCCCAAAAAAAAGTCAAAGAAATGTCGAAAAGGGTTTCCAAATATGTGACATGCTTCACAAAACGTTGGTATATTGCTCGACGTTTAAAGAAAAACGCAGGTAATTAACAACGTTTGTTTTCAAAATGTTGGTATATTTCTCGACGTTTAAAGACAAACGCAGGTAATTGTCAAATATTGGTATATTGCTCGACGTTTAAAGAAAAACGCAAGTAATTATCAATGTTTGTTTTAAAAATGTTGGTATATTTCTCGACGTTTAAAGACAAATGAAGGTAATTGTCAACCTTTGTTTAAAAACGTTGGTATATTGCTCAACGTTGAAGGGAAAACGCAGGTAATTATCAATGTTTGTTTACAAACGTTGGTATATTGTGCGACGTTTAAAGACAAATGCCGGGCATGACCAACGTTTTTTTAAATACGTCGTTATATGCTAACTTAGCCAACGTTTACAAAAATATTGGAGAAATAAACGTTGGAAAAGACCTATTTTCTTGTAGTATGACCTAGATTCATGTAGAATGCATTGTAGTACTTATCTTTACCATTCTGGACTTGTTGTGACTTGTGCTGTTCTAATTAGGAGCCAGACACCCCTCCTCGGACAGTACTTTCATATTGGACACTCAGATACCAGGCGAGTACATTCTCTGATCATTTCATATCCTGCTTAGAATTATTTTCTGTATTAAATTACTTTACTGGTTACTGTCACGTTGGTCACACGGATTGGTACTATATGGATCCCTTCTTAAGATGTTATCCTCGGGGAGCATCGGGTACTACATATTCTGTGCGTTTCACTTACATGACGTATCACTATGCTTAATTGGTTCTTTAATCACTTGTGACATATACTCTTATGATCACAGAGTCTCCTAGAATCCTTATCCCATTTACTGGGTATCCTAGAATCTCCTAGAATCCCCATTTATGGGACATCCATGTATCACCCTTCGGGGGCCTTTGCATGGAATCATAACATAACCTAGTTGGATCCTTGTGTATTGATTGGGGGTACGGGGGAGTAGAATTAGATATGTGAATACTATCCAAGTAGTGTAGCATCAGAATCTTTCTATAGTGTAGCATCAGAATCTCCTATGCCATTTACATGTCTATATTGTACTCTAACTCACTAGCCACTGTTAGTCTCTATTTATAGTAGATATTTCTATTACAGTTCTCTCTCTGTTTACATACTGTACTTCTTTCAGTACATGTATCTTACTTTACTGTATGATTATATTTTTTAACCTGCTATGAACTGTTGAGATGTACTGTACTCGCTCCTGTCCTGACTGGACTTATTGAAAATATTACAGAGGACGAAGAGGAGGCCTGTGTGGATACCTTCTACGGGGCAGCCCTAGACGACACTTGCGAGCTGGACTCTCAGGAGGACCCAGCTCTAGCTGAGGACATCACCCCCATTGCCTAGACTAGTTTAGTTAGGCTTATCTTATTTTATGTTGTCATGAGACTGTTTAGCTAGACTTTACTTCTGTTCAGACATTTGGAGTTGTATATATTCTTTCATATCCTGTAGCTGAGCTTGTACTCTGGATTTTAGCTGGGATGTTATCTTAGACTACTTTATCATCTGTTTTCCTTGAGTACTATATCATATCGTGCTTTCTTCTTCCTTAGTTGTGATTGAGTTTATTTACTGCTATATCACCCCATTCGGGGAGTATAAACTGTGTAGAGTTATATTGTTAGTTGTATGTTGACCTAGGACAGCGTTCTACTGCCGACACTGCGGCGTAGGCTGGACGTACCCACGTCTCGTGCCCTTACTCTAGGGTGCGGGTCGTGACAATTAGTCATAAAGAGATCTCCCAGCTATAGGCAATCCCGTTACCTGGGCACGCTTGGGATCTGTAGCCTGCCATCGAGTAGGGCACATTTCCAGCACACTGTCATGTGTTGTACCCTTCAAGCTACTTAAGGGTACATGCGTTTCCTGGATGATGTACCCACCTGAATTCAACCCCTAATCTTCGACCTGGGTAACCTGGATGGTCTGTAGGGCTTGTGGCTGTGGAATAATCTCACTGCATCTTGCTAGTAACTAGGCCTGTGATATCCCTAGCTAGTTAAAGTATCAAGCCGTACTTATTGCTTGGCCGTGATTGTTGAATAGAGAATAATCAGTCTAGTCTTGCCTAGACCTTGTATCAGATTGTTACATGTTCTAATTTTCTTATATTATCTTGCTGATAAATGGAAAAAACTAAGTTCGGTTCAGATGAAGGGTTACAATTTCGGTCCTTGTTTGGTTTAAGGATTGTAACCTGGTTATCTGAATGGTTCCATGGTTATCTTACCGTATATCCTCGTGATGTTATATTTCTCCAGTTTTACTATATCGTTATCATCTTCTGTGCTAATTGCTGGTTTTAGTTCCTAAGTGAAGCTTCCTTTATGGCACTTGCTCTTTCTGGGATCTGACCCAGCTGATTTTGTATGGCCAGATTTCGGAGCGGCTCCAGAGGATCTACCGACTTTCCAGCCCGGTGGTGACCACTAGGCGTAACCAGGGCAACGAGTGGGTTATTTTTGGCTCTCCCACTTTATTGTAAAAATATTCTTTTGAGGCGTTTAGCCGACGAGCACCTGTTTAGCTCGATTGTATTTTACTTACTGTCTGCCTACGGGCTGTAACATGATTGACAGATCCTAGGGTTGATCATGTATGACTAAACTCTTGCTAGTCCTAACATTTTGTAACGACTAGCTTCATGATCAGCTGAATATGTAATATTTGGGACGCCTTATTATTGTATATTTAATGATCATACATCTTGTGACTATACCTACTTGCTGGTGATTGAGACACTAGGCTTGTTCATGACCATAGAAGACTGTTTGCTTGTAGTAAACCCTCATGTATCTAGACAGCCGTGACCGTATAGCGAGATGGATTCCATTTCATATACGTAGCTGGCTATATCTGCCCCCGCTCTCCAGTATTCTGGTTCTGGGGCGTGACATGGTTTAAGTGGTGGCCCATACAGGTCTTGTAAATCAAGAAACGTGAGGGTTTACCGAATAGATGTCTCAATCAGTACTCACCCTTGATCTCTGTTCGTAACATCTGAATCCCTGGATTCTTGTCCTGATCACATGCTTGTATTGATGATCTATCCTGGTCCTTCCTTATTGTTCCCTATGTCGTCTTCTTTAGCGGCATCGTTCCTGGACCTGCCGGTCAGCAAGGTGGAGCACTTCCCGTGGATTAGCAGCAACCCGGAGAGCAAGCCCAGCATTCCGGAGTGGCCTCCAGAGTCGTGCCTTCTGGCGGAGAGCCACCAGTCCAGCCAGTTCAGCCTGCCGAGCCCGATGATGGCACTTTGGTAGGTCTCGTCAGGACCTTGATAGCTTCCCAAGATCGTCGTGGAGATGCTTTGTACCAGGCAGTGACTGATGCTCTGACCAGAGGAGGTCATCAGGATAACAGCGCGGCCAACAGCTTCAAGCGCTTGAACCCTCCATTCTTCGACGGTAGTGAAGATGCTATCGCCGCAGATGCATGGCTTCAGGACATCGAGGTGATTCTAGAAGCAGCCAGGACCCCAGAGAATGAGAAGATAGTCGTGGTGCGCCTGCAGCTACTAGATCTTGCCCGCAGCTGGTGGACGGCGCAGGCCGTGGGATTAGCAGCACCCATTGCTAGGACGGTATTCAGGGAGAGATTCCAGACCAAGTATTTTGATATTATAGCTCGGTACGATCTACAGACGAGGTTCACCAATCTGAAGCAGATGGACAGGACGGTCGACGGATATACGGTCGAGTTTTCGAGGCTCAGTCGGTTTGCTTCCACCTTGGTGGCAACCGAGTATGATAGAGCCCAGCAATTCCAGCAAGGGCTTCACCTGGAGATTCTATTAGCAGTTGAGCAGTTCGAGCATCAGACTTTTGATGCAGTCTTGAGAGCAGCTAGGAGGCATGAGTATACCTCCCATAGGATTGTGGATAGGGCCGGAGGTCGGAAGAGATCCCACGGCCAGATGAATCAGTCTTCAGCCTCAGCCCCGGCAGCCAGGGCTTTGACCATTAGAGCTCCGAGGCGAGTGGCCTCAGTAACGTCGGTTCAACATTCAACCCCGACGTACCCTCAGCAGCAGCAACAGCAGCAGAAGCAGTCTTTCGCAGTGGGATGTTCTCATTATGGGAAGCCAGGCCATGTAGTGGCAGAGTGTCGCAGGGCACAGGGATTGTGTCTGGCTTGTGGAGCAGCAGACCATAGGGTTGGATCCTGCCCGAATAGGGGTGGTTCATCATCATCCAACCTTTCTAGCTCTTCGGTGAGAGGACCAGCACCGGTCCAGCAGCAGCAATATCCATTGCCGAGGCCCTTGTCGCCTCAGTCCCAGGTGTTCCAGCAATAACACCCCCAGTAGCATGCTCAAGCCCAAGCCTTGAGTCAGAACAGACAGCGAGGATTTCAGCAGAGGGGACCAGCACCCCGAGGGCATGGTCAGGCTATGGTGATGACCGCAGAGGAAGGATTGGCACCAGGAGAGGTAGTGGCAGGTACTATTCTCGTCAACTCCTTTCCAGCTTCAGCTTTATCTGATTCTGGTGCATCGCATTCTTTTATGTCTGTACGATTCGTGACACGGATAGGATTGGAGCCCGAGTTATTATCAGTAAGGCTCAATATACTTACTGGTAGCGGACTTGTGGGAGTCGATAGAGTGTTTTTCTCGTGTCGGATCGTAGTTAGCGGTAAGGAATTTCCCGCTAGATTGATAGAGTTCTCGATGGCCGATTATGATGTGGTCCTAGGGATGGATTGGTTGAGGAACCAGTATGCTAGGATCGACTGCCATATTGGTAGGGTTATTTTTAGCATTCCCGGAGAGCCAGAGTTTTCCTTTTCTCGCGACGAAGTTGAGCCTTCTCCTCCAGTATTGCGGATGGCAGTAGCAGCAGTGTAGTTGGCTCGGGTAGTCGAAGAGTTTCCAGATATTTTCCCAGAAGAGCTTTCAGGTATGCTGCCAGAACGGGAGATCGAGTTCACCATAGACTTGATTCCCGGGACAGCCCCAGTGTCAGAGAGAGTCTACAGGATGGCGCCGTCAGAGCTAGAGATCTTGTACAAGATGATTGAAGAGCTTAGGACCAAAGAATTCATTTGTGCAAGTGGATCGCCTTGGGGAGCCCCGATGCTTCTTGTGAAAAAGAAGGATGGTACGTCCAGGTTATGTGTTGATTATCGTACCTTGAACTCAGTGACAATCAAGAACAGATACCCTCTTCCGAGGATAGATGACTTGTTTGATCAGCTCAAAGGGACAGCAGTATTCTCAAAGATCGGCTTGCGCTCAAGATATCATCAGATCAGAATCAGAGAGCAGGACATCCCGAAGACAGCTTTCAGGTCTAGGTATGGGCATTGGGAGTTCCTTGTGATGCCATTTGGAGCAACCAATGTGCCGGCTGTATTCATGGATCTCATGAATCGTATTTTTATGCCTTATTTGGATCAGTTCGTGATTGTGTTCCTAGACGACATCCTAGTCTACAGCAGGAGTGAAGCGGAGCATGAGCAGCATCTCCGTGTGGTTCTTCAGATTCTCAGGGAGCACCAGTTGTATGCCAAGTTCAGTAAATGCGAGTTCTGGCTCGATAGCATTTCGTACTTGGGTCACATCATCACCAGAGGAGGAGTAGAAGTAGATCCCCAGAAGATTGTGGCTATTGAGTCGTGGTCGGTGCCCAGCACAGTTGCAGAGGTTTGCAGTTTTCTCAGATTGGCCGGTTACTACCGGCAATTTGTTTCAGACTTTGCTCGGATTTCAGCACCATTGACCCAGTTGACCCGCAAGGATGTGCAGTTTGCTTGGACATCAGAGTGCCAGGATTCTTTTGAGAAGTTGAAGCGAGACTTGATGACAGCTCCTATTCTCACGCTTCCAGATGGAACCGGAGGATTTTCAGTATATTGTGATGCTTCAGGTAGAGGCTTGGGATGTGTTTTGATACAGCATGGGAAGGTAATAGCTTATGCGTTACGACAACTTCGTGATCATGAGAGAAATTATCCAACCCCTGACTTGGAGCTGGCAGCAGTAGTGTTTGCACTTAAGTTGTGGAGGCACTACTTGTACGGAGATAGGGTAGAGATTTTCACCGACCACAAGAGCCTGAAGTATGTTTTCACCCAGAAAGATCTTAACATGCGTCAGAGAAGATGGCTGGAGCTACTTGTAGATTATGATGTCAGCTTACAGTATCATCCTGGGAAGGCCAACGTCGTTGCAGATGCATTGAGCAGAAGAGCCGGAGTTTATTTCCTAACAGCACAACCAGAGCTGTTAGCCGATCTTTAGAAGATGGGTATTGAGGTTGTTCTCCCTTCCAGTGTGGCATTGATGGCCAGTATGCAAGTTCAGTCCACCATAGTCGATAGGATCCGGATGGCGCAGTCAGTAGATTCCAAGCTTCAGCGACTCAGAGCAGAGTGTGAGGCAGGACGAAAACCAGAGTTGTGTATTCATGAAGACGGTACACTTAGGCATGGTAAGCGTCTTTGTGTGTCCAGTAGCGATATCAGACAGGAAATCATGGCAGAGGCTCACAGTTCACAGTATTTCATTCATCCTGGTGGTACGAAGATGTACCGTGATGTCCGACAACACTTCTGGTAGAATGGCATGAAGAGGGAGATAGCCCGGTTTGTCTCTCGTTGTTTAGTCTGCCAACAAGTTAAGACTGAACATCAGAGGCCCGCTGGACTTCTTCAGCCCTTATCGATTCCAGAATGGAAATGGGAACATGTGACCATGGATTTTATGACTGGATTGCCCAGATCCCCAGCTGGTCGAGATGCTATTTGGGTTATAGTTGACAGACTCATGAAGGTAGCTAACTTCCTCCCGTTCAGAGTTGGTCAGTCGACAGCTCAGTTAGCAGAGATGTACCTCCAGCAGATTGTCAGGTTGCACGGAGTCCAGTCAGTATCACCTTGGACCGAGATTCAAGATTCACGTCGCACTTTTGGCGTAGCCTGCAGGAGAGTTTGGAAACTCGCCTCCAGTTCAGTTCAGCTTATCATCCGCAGACAGATGGTCAGTCGGAGCGTACAATCCAGACTCTTGAAGATATGTTGAGATCTTGCACACTCGACTTCGGTGGTTTATGGGAAGATCACCTGTACCTGGTAGAATTCTCTTACAACAACAGCTTCCAGGCCAGTATCCAGATGGCACCGTTCGAGGCACTGTATGACAGGAAGTGCAGGTCTTCGTTAGCCTGGAATGATGTTAGAGAGAGTCAGATGCTTGGTCCAGAAATAATTGCTCAGACCGTTGAAGTGGTCAGAAGAGTCAGGGATCATCTTCGAGTTGCCCAAGATCGCCAGCACCATTAGGCCGATTCTCATCGGCGTTCCCTCGAATTCTCTGTTGGCGACCATGTATTCCTGAGGATTTCGCCTAACCGTGGCGTCATTCGTTCCGGCACACGGAAAAAGCTTAGTCCTAGGTATATAGGGCCATTTGATATTCTGGAGCGAGTAGGAGATGTATTCTATCGTCTCGCTCTTCCGCCGTCGCTAAACGAGGTGCATGACGTGTTCCATGTATCCCAACTGCGATGGTATATCCCGGACCCGAGCCATATCCTGGATCATTCGGAATTGGTTGTTGGTACCAACCTTTCGTATGAGGAAAGGCCCGTGTCTATATTGGACCGAAGAGAGAAGATACTCAAGAACAAGACTATCAAGTTAGTCCGAGTTGCTTGGGGTCATCATTCTTTAGATGAGTCAACGTGGGAGCATGAGGACGATATCCAATCGCGATATCCCGACTTGTTTGACTCGTGAGGTATATTGTCTTCCTTATGCCTCATGCCTTCGGTTCCTTGCTTGAATGAGTGATTGCTTGCCTAGTTATAGCTTGTATGTGAGTAATATAGCTTGTCCTCATCTCTCTAGCCTCTTAATTAAATTCCGAGGACGAAATTCCTTTAAGGTGGGTAGAGTTGTAATGCCTGTGGTTCGTATTACGTATTTTTGGAATACGTGTACGTATTTTATCTTGTATTGCATGATTCCCTGCTTAGCTTTTCTTCATGGCTTGGTTTATTCTTGGGTTGGTTCGGCTTGGCTTGGTTTTGCTTTGGTTCATCATGAACCAAAGGATGAACCCCTACCTACCACCACCATTAGTATTTATTAACCTATTCTCCTTTCTCTCTCCTCATTACTCTTCTTCTTCTCCACAATAACTTCTTCACCTACCAGAGAGAGAGAGGTCTAGGCAAGTGCAACTTGCTTCATGGAGGAACTCTAATTTTATTGTTCCATTCTTTCCTTTATAGCATTCTAACATACTTTAGTACTTGGCATTTTTACTTTTCATGGCTAGATTCTTGTAAATCTAAGTTTATCTTATTTTCAGATTTTTTAGGTTTTGATCTACTTAATCTTGTTATTTCTCAGTTTTGATGGTTTCATGTTGTAGAGAATTTCGTTCTGCCCCATTTTGACCTAAGGAAGTTCGGATTTGGACTCTGGATGAGGGTTTTATGGAGCTTGGAAGCCATGGCATACTTGGTTCTTCTTTTCGGAAATTTGGAGAAGAAGAACAGTTCTCTGGCTGTATGGCAGTACTTGACCGCATGAGCATTCATGCGGCAAGTCGCTTCTAGCCGCATGAGACCCTTGTATTCCAGCCGCATGGACTTGAATCGAGCGCATGAACCTGAACTTCTCAGCATCGCATACGCCTGAAATTCCTTGGCCGCATAAGTCCTAAGTCCCAATTCCCGCCGCATGAGAATCAGTCCTCCTCGAGCGCATAAGTCTACTACCGGCGGTCGCATGAGCTTAGGCATTCCCAGCCGCATACAGCCTTTCCCATTGGCCGCATGGAGCTTCGATCCGTGCCAGCCGCATAAACTCGCTTCCCGTCAGCCGTATGTGCGCCCATCACTCCTAGCCGCATATGCCACCGTCCTCCCCTGGCCGCATGGGACTCGGTCAGTTCAGCCGCATAGGGCTGAGGCTCCTATTTTGCCGCATGCGCTCATCCATTCCCGCCGTATGAGGCCCACTCTTCCGCTGGCCGCATGAGACCCGACTTCTTGGGACCACATGCGCCCTTGCCTTCCGAGCCGCATGCCCCTGTCCTTACTAAGTCGCATACGCTCTCCTTTACTGGCCGCATGGGCTCTAGTGATCCTGAGCCGCAGGGCTCCTCCCTGTGCCTTGCCCTGCTATTTAATTATTATTATTATTATTATTATTATTATTATTATTATTATTGTTAACTCATGTCTTATAACCTCAGCATAACTTGGGTCTCCAGGTTCAATGCTTGCACTATGATGTCCTGCACATATACCATGAACACGGCAGTGACCCGCAGTGGTGCACTCTTGATATGTAACATGACCTGATGGTGGCCCGTCGTGGCGCACTCCTGACAAGTAAACTTGACATGATAACCTGGCAATTCTTGGTAAGCTGTTGCGACGGCTACCTGACATGACATGGCCTGTATAAATAACCTGGACACCGTGGGCGATTGTGCTTGTACAAATAATCTAGTTCTGTCTTGCATTATGTCTAGGATGGGACTCCTGAGTACCACGGTCAGGAGTACCTATTTAAATAGGATAAGGCTAATAATTAGATTAATACATTAGTCATAGAGAGATCTCCCAGCTACAGGCAATCCCGTTACCTGGGCGCGCTTGGGATCTGTAGCCTGCCGTCGAGTAGGGCACATTTCCAGCACACTGTCATGTGTTGCACCCTTCAAGCTACTTAAGGGTACATGCATTTTCTGGACGATGTACCCACCTGAATTCAACCCCTAATCTTCGACCTGGGTAACCTGGATGGTCTGTAGGGCTTGTGGCTGTAGAATAATCTCACTGCATCTTGCTAGTAACTAGGCCTGTGATAACCCTAGCTAGTTAAAGTATCAAGCCGTACTTATTGCTTGGCCGTGATTGTTGAATGGGGAATAATCAGTCTAGTCTTGCCTAGACCCTGTATCAGATTGTTACATGTTCTGATTTTCTTATATTATCTTGCTGATAAATGGGAGAAACCAAGTTCGGTTCAGATGAAGGGTTACAATTTCGGTCCTTGTTTGGTTTAAGGATTGTAACCTGGTTATCTGAATGGTTCCATGGTTATCTTACCGTATATCCTCGTGATGTTATATTTCTCCAGTTTTACTATATTATTATCATCTTCTGTGCTAATTGCTGGTTTTAGTTCCTAAGTGAAGCTTCTTTTGTGGCACTTGCTCTTTCTGGGATCTGACCCAGCTGGTTTTGTATAGCCAGATTTCGGAGCGGCTCCAGAGGATCTACCGACTTTCCAGCCCGATAGTGACCACTAGGCGTAACCAGGGCAACGAGTGGGTTATTTTTTGCTCTTCCACTTTATTATAAAAATATTCTTTTGAGACGTTTAGCCGACGAGCACCTGTTTAGCTCGATTGCATTTTACTTACTGTCTGCCTACGGGCTGTAACATGATTGACAGATCCTAGGGTTGATCATGTATGACTAAACTCTTGTTAGTCCTAACATTTTGTAACGACTAGCTTCATGATCAGCTGAATATGTAATATTTGGGACGCCTTATTATTGTATATTTAATGATCATACATCTTGTGACTATACCTACTTGCTGGTGATTGAGACACTAGGCTTGTTCATGACCATATGAGACTGTTGGCTTGTAGTAAACCCTCATGTATCTAGACAGCCTTGACCGTATAGCGAGATAGATTCCATTTCATGTACGTAGCTGGCTATGTCTGTCCCCGCTCTCCAGTATTCTGGTTCTGGGACGTGACACCTACAGTCCAAAATGAAGGTAGGTGTAAGCCCCTAGATTTTAAAATATTATTTTTATAATTTTAAATAGCATTTATATCTTTAAAATGAATTATTATAATTATTACGAATTTTTCTAGAATTTTTAAATGATTTTTAAATAATTTTTAAAGCAAAAAATATTATTTTGTAAATATTTAAATTGTTTTAATATCAATTTGCAATTGTTTTAATTGTTTTAAATACTGTTTGCAATATTCGATTTGTCTGTGCAAATTAAATTTGTACAGAGCAACAGCGGGGGGGGGGGGGGGTATTATGCAAATTAGATTTTTCATTAACTAAGGCGGTGGGCTGGGTTGTAATTATCAAATCTATGGGGGGTTTTATGCAAAATCCACCCTCGTCGTCGGCTGGCCATTGGCCGAACGGCGACCGGCGACCGACCTAGCCGAAACCCTAATTTCTATTTCCTGTCCGAAAGCCCCAAATTGACCCCAAATTCTGGCCTATAAACCCCCCAGTCGAAACCCTAACCCTAATCACTACCCCGACCGCCCTAGCCACCACCCTTCACCCGTCTTCCCCGACGAACCCTGCCGGAACTCTAGATCTAGGATTCCAACCGCCCTTGGCCACGTCCCGACGAGCCACCACCACCAATCGACTCGCCTGGGCAAGGCGACTCGGCCCAAATTTTCTCAGGCCACCCCGACGTCTCCTCCGCAGTGCAGCAGCCTCGATCGCCGAACACGTACGTGTCTGTCACCCCCAGTTTTCAAATTAGGGGTATTTTCGTCATTTTTTAAGTTTTATAATTTTTAGGAATTTTTATTTATTTTATGTGATTTTATGTGATTTATTTGGTTTGGTTTGGATTTTATCCAATTCGGACTCAAGTTGGAGACCCGGGTAGCCTGGACCCTAGTGGGACCCACATACTAGCTGGACTTGGCCCACATACCATCATAATTAGGTTAGAAATCATAAACCCAACTTCCATGGCTTAATTAGTCATTTTAGAGACTTAATTAGTTCATTAGAAACAAACCGAACCAACCCGAAACAAACCGAACCCAAACTAAGTCTATTGGGTATGGGGCTTATTGGATCCTACCCAAACCCATTCCCCCCCCCCCCCCACCCCCACCATGGCCGGCCAAGAGCCATTCCCCCCCTTCCTTCTTCATTAAGTCACAACTCTCTCTCTTTCTAAAAAAATTCCTTTTCTTCCCAAGCTTTTTTTCCCTACAAGAAAACTACTTTAGGTATGTAATTAATTCCTTATTTATTACTCTTCTCCATTTAATGTCTTCACAATAATTGTAGAGAATGAGATTCTCCACCATTTGCCCATAATTTTCCTAGGGTTCCCTAGAAATCTAGGTTAAGGAAATTATTAGGGGTTTATATATATATTGAATGGTATATATATATATATATATATATATATATATATATATATATATATATATATATATATATATATATGTTTATAGGTATTTGTGTGTGTGTAGGGGAAATGGTAGTGGTGGTGTTTGTGTGTGAGAGTGGTGGTGAGAGTGTGTGTTTGTGTGTGTGTGAGAGTGAGTGTGTGTTTGTGTGTTAGGGAGAGTGTGTGTGAGTGTGTATGTATTTACATATATATATCTATATGTGTGTGTGTCTATGTATATATATGTATATCTATATGTGTGTGTGTATATGTGTATATATATAGATAGAGGGATGGATATTAGATTTTATATATATATATATATATATATATATATATATATATATATATATATATATATATATATATATATATATATATATATAGAGGAAGAGGAGAAGAAGTAGAAGAGGAGAAGAAGAAGAATACACAGCAGTGGCAGCAGCAATAGAGGCTGCAGGAGCAGCAGCAAGCTGCTGCTATGAGCAGCAGCACTGGCATCAGCTGCTGCCAGTTAAACCACCCCCCCCCCCCCCCATTTGGCCTTTAGCCCATGTAAAACCTCCCCCATTGTATATATATGTATGTATGTATATATATATATAGAGATATATATATATATATAAAAAAAAATATAGAGATATATATATATATATATATATGTATATATATAGATAGATACATAGAGAAAAATTAGAAGAAGAAGAAGAAGTTAGGAGAGGAAGAATTTGAAGAAGTTAGAAGTTGAGAAGAAATTAGAAGAAGAGGAAATTAGAAGGAAAGAATAAGAGTAGGTTAGGAGGAGAAATAGATTATGAAAGAAGGAGAGAAAAGAGATTAGGAATTAGGAAGGGAAGAAAGAGAAGGAAATTAGGAGAAGAAGATAAGAAGAAGGAGAATTAGAATAGGAAGTGAATGAGAAGTAGAAATAGAGGAAATAGAAATGGAGGAGAGCGAGTTAGAGGGTGAAACGGAGCCCGGAGTATCGGAACGCGATGAAACTTGGCGTAGACCAAGATTATATGAATTAGATTTTGCGGGTAGGCTCCCGAGTTGAAATCGGGGTCGTAGGGCGCCGGTATCGCGCCGTACCATTGCGTATCTTGAAATATTTAAGATATCGGCAATGGGCCGTATCATGGACTGGATGTCCACTTTACCTAGGTATTTTGGTAGGTAATATATGTATAGGCTAGTATCTTACTACCCTAGGGAGCTCGGGTCAAAATAACAAGCGTAGGTAGGCTAACTAGGTTTCCACCTAGGCTAGAAATTTACCTTAGAAAAGGTAAAATAGGATATTGGCCTACGGCCAAGATTTGAGTTTCGAAGTCCAAGATGGACTTGGATATGGGTTGTAGAGGTTGGTAATAGTTAGAAATAGTCGCCTAGACCTAGTCTTGACCTCAGTTGACCACGATTGACTTTTTAGACCAAAAGTCAACTATGGGTCAACACTTTACCCAATTTAGTCCCAAATTTCATTAGACTTGTATAGTTGACCAAAAGTCAACTATTAGTCACCATTGACCTAGGATTGACCTAGGGTTGACCAGAGTTGACCGGAGTTGACCAGAGTTGACCAGTTGACCAAAAGTCAAATGTAAGTCAACCGTTGACTCAAATCGACCTAGATTAATTCCGTTTGACTTGTATTGACCCAGTATGACCTAGCTAGACCTAATATGACTTAGGTTGACCTTGTACAGTCTAGTTTGATGTGTCTTGACCTAGAATGACTTAAATAGGGTTTAAATTGATTTGACTTTATTTCCTAAGCATAGTATTGATACGTCTTGTTCTCTATAGGTCCTCGAGACGCTGCATTTGCTCCAGTAGACATCATACCATATTACATGCGAGTACATTCTCTGACACTTTTCCAATTTACGATGATTGTTATAATTCATGTAATTAGTGTAGATATGCTTGTTCTCGACACATTGGTCACACGGATTGGTATTCATGGAGCCCGACATGAGATGTTATTCCTCGTTATCTTGGTATATCTTGTGCAAGCCCCCTTGTAGTTCTTGTACAGTATATGGACACCGATTCTCGAGGAGACTTGCTCCCTTCTTGTAGAATCCCGTATCGTAACATGTCTTGCTTGGATCCACTCTACCAGTCGGGGACGGGGAGTACTAGTGTAGATGTGTGGTCATACCCGCCTTATATATATTGTGAACCTTGTGAATGCCAATCCTATACCACACGTATGATTGGCTAGATCATAACCTTGTGCAGACCCAATCCGGCCACATGTTATAGCTAGTACTCACACACCTAGATATATGATTCTTGATTCTTGTACATGCCATGATCAGTTTACTTGCCTTGTTCTAGCTCTAGTTTTACAGCTTACCTTGCCATGATACTCACATGTACATTCCATGATTTTCTTGTATATACTCTCTATTTACTGTCTTATAGCTTTTGTCATATCTTGTGAACTGTTGTTAGTAGATTGTACTCGTTCCATCCTGACAGGATATGTTGAAAATATTACAGATGCTGACGAGGGAGATTACTGTACCTACTACGGTCCGGATGACGTAGTGGGCCTAGACCTGGAGACTTTGGTCCATCAGGGCTTAACTCCGGCTGGCGAGACCTTACCTATTGCTTAGTTAGAGTAGGTCTTTTGTACTGGACCTTGTCTCTAGCTACTTTTGAGACTGTTATTATTATGGATTGTATTAGAGACTTGGACTTGTATATATTCTTGTGTTGGACTTGACATGTTATTATATTATTATCGTCTTGTTGTCTTTATCTTTCAGTCTTTACTTTATCATCTTAGAGTTGTGATTTGAGCACTCATATATATTCATTGCTTGTCCTCCGTTCGGAGTTGACCATATTCTTGACAGGTTTTGATATATGTCTATAAACTGTTTAGAGTAGAAAACCTATAACGTTCCACGCCATTTTTACGGTGAGGGCTGGGCGTTGTCACGTGCACGTGCCCTTATAGCGGGTGCGGGTCGTGACACATTTTAGTGGTGGCCCACGCAGGTCCTGAAGTCGCAATTAGTGCGATGTCATAGTGGCGCTCGACTTATAGTGCTATTACGAGCCTGCGGTACGTATCTAGGATAGGCTATAGGCTAAGAGTACTCAATCACAGTAGGATCTTTCCTTGCTTATCTTGCTTACCGTCTTTGATATTGATTTAATGCATTCTAGCTGTCCTCCTTTGATATTGCCTTCATGTGCCATATTGATATCTTCTTTTCAATTTGTCTCCAGGATAGTTATGACTTATTCTTCTGGTGAGGAGCACGGGGAGACGGAGAGGTCTGCTACCTCTGGCGGACAGGCTCCGATCACTTCCCCTGTAGATGGGACTTCTGTTGGGGCTCTCGGGGGTACTCCTCCAGCGCTCTCGATGACCGTCCCTGGGGTTGCGGGTGCTCTTTCCGTAGTGCCGGGGGCTACGACGGGAGTTGTCAGGGGCGTTCTTCCTCCTGCTGTGCAGCGGATTCCTCCGCTAGTTGTAGATGTACTTCCACCTCCACCTCCTCTGTCTACAGATATGGGGCAGATGCTTACCTTCCTCCAGCAGATGCTGGAGACTCAGAGAGCCCAGGACGAGGCTCAACAGAGGCAGACAGACGCGATGCGTCAGGGCATGGAGGATGCCCATCAGTTGGCCCTTGTAGCCGTGGAGCAGAGGGCTCCGCATCCGGGGACGCGACCGAGGTACGGAGATATCCAGGACTTCAAGAAGCTCGGGCCCCATGACTTTAGCGGGACCGAGGGTGTGGTCTATACAGATGATTGGCTTGAGGATATCGAGCGGCAGATGAGGGCCTTCCGCCTGGCAGACGACCTGAAGGTCGAGGCGGTAGGTTTGCAGTTGCTAGACATTGCACGCACCTGGTTCAGAAACGAGCCAGCCCTAGCTGGAGAGGGCCGTACTTAGGCAGAGTTCAAGCTCCTCTTCAAGGAGAAGTTCTTTTCCCGCACGGACAAGATCGACCTGGTGCGACAGTTCCAGGATCTGCAGCAGGGCAGTCTATCTGTGGAGGAGTACGCAGCGGAGTTCGGCCGTCTGAGACGATACGCAGAGTACATGGTTCGAGACCCGAAGATTAGGGCAAGCCGTTTCAGGGAGGGGCTCACTTGGGATATCAAGATCCTCATTCCCTCCTTCTATGAGACTTATACCCAGATCTACGCGGAGGCCCGCAAGGTAGAACGGGAGTGGGGCTTAAAGCCCAAGAGGGAGCGTGATCTTTTTTCGGGAGCTTCTAGCAGCACGGGGGCTGCTAAGTGCCCTCAGCTTCAGCATCGTTCTTTCCAGCATCACCAGCCGCAGGTGCAGGCCAGAGCACCGGTTCAGCAGCAGGTGCAGCACACTCAGCAGAGGCAGGCACAGCATGGGGCTCCTTGCAACTTCTGCAAGAAGCCCGGTCACATCTGGGAGGTCTGTCGGAAGAGGCTGGACTTGTGCCTCTATTGCGGGGATGCTGGACATCAGTTGAGAGATTGTCCTACGAACCATCGCCGTGCAGCTCAGGGAGCACAGGGTAGGCCACCTATGGCACCGCATCACGCCCTCCACCAGCAGCGGGATATACCCTGCCAGGACAGGGCTTTTACGATGACAGTTGAGGATCCTGCACGCATTGGACTAGGAGGTAGGGTCTTGCTCTTTCTTTTACCTGTTCTTTTCGCCCATTGATTGATGATTGCTTTCTTAGTACCTTTAGTTTACATATGTGATGATCATGCTAGATTAAATAGAAAACCCCAATGAAGACTGCAATAACACGATACTGTAGAGATTTAAAACCATTCATGTGTTCTGATTTCCTGGATTACATGTTATATAGCTTAGGATAAAAAAATTAGTAGACCTTGATTGTTGGGTGCTTGACCTAGAGAAGAGTACGACCGTTTGAATTTCGAGGACGAAATTTTTTAAGGAGGGTAGATTTGTCACTCCCAGTTTTCAAATTAGGGGTATTTTTGTCATTTTTCAAGTTTTATAATTTTTAGGAATTTTTATTTATTTTATGTGATTTTTTGGGATTTATTTGGTTTGGTTTGGATTTTATCCAATTCGGACTCAAGTTGGAGACCCGGGTAGCCTGGACCCTAGTGGGACCCACATACTAGCTGGACTTGGCCCACATACCATCATAATTAGGTTAGAAATCATAAACCCAACTTCCATGACTTAATTAGTCATTTTAGAGACTTAATTAGTTCATTAGAAACAAACCGAACCAACCCGAAACAAACCGAACCCAAACTAAGTCTATTGGGTTTGGGGCTTATTGGATCCTACCCAAACCCATTTCCCCCCCCCCCCACCATGGCCGGCCAAGAGCCATTCCCCCCCTTCCTTCTTCATTAAGTCACAACTCTCTCTCTCTCTCTAAAAAAATTCCTTTTCTTCCCAAGCTTTTCTTCCCTACAAGAAAACTACTTTAGGTATGTAATTAATTCCTCATTTATTACTCTTCTCCATTTAATGTCTTCACAATAATTGTAGAGAATGAGATTCTCCACCATTTGCCCATAATTTTCCTAGAGTTTCCTAGAAATCTAGGTTAAGAAAATTATTAGGGGTTTATATATATATATTGAATGGTATATATATATATGTATATATATGTTTATAGGTATTTGTGTGTGTGTAGGGGAAATGGTAGTGGTGGTGTTTGTGTGTGAGAGTGGTGGTGAGAGTGTGTGTTTGTGTGTGTGTGAGAGTGAGTGTGTGTTTGTGTGTTAGGGAGAGTGTGTGTGAGTGTGTATGTATTTACATAAATATATATCTATATGTGTGTGTGTCTATGTATATATATGTATATCTATATGTGTGTGTGTATATGTGTATATATATAGATAGAGGGATGGATATTAGATTATATATATATATATGTGTATGTAAATAGATATATAGATAGGTATATAGATGGATAGGAGTATAGATATATATATATATATATATATATATATATATATATATATATATAGAGAGAGAGAGAGGAAGAGGAGAAGAAGTAGAAGAGGCGAAGAAGAAGAATACACAGCAGTGGCAGCAGCAATAGAGGCTGCAGGAGCAGCAGCAATGGCAGCAGCTGCTGCCAGTTAAACCCCCCCCCATTTGGCCTTTAGCCCATGTAAAACCCCCCATTGTATATATATGTATGTATATATATATAGATATATATATATGTATATATATAGATAGATACATAGAGAAAAATTAGAAGAAGAAGAAGTTAGGAGAGGAAGAATTTGAAGAAGTTAAAAGTTGAGAAGAAATTAGAAGAAGTAAGGAAGAGAAGAAGAGAAAATTAGAAGGAAAGAATAAGAGTAGGTTAGGAGGAGAAATAGATTAGGAAAGAAGGAGAGAAAAGAGATTAGGAATTAGGAAGGGAAGAAAGAGAAGGAAATTAGGAGAAGAAGATAAGAAGAAGGAGAATTAGAATAGGAAGTGAATGAGAAGTAGAAATAGAGGAAATAGAAATGGAGGAGAGCGAGTTAGAGGGTGAAACGGAGCCCGGAGTATCGGAACGCGATGAAACTTGGCGTAGACCAAGATTATATGAATTAGATTTTGCGGGTAGGCTCCCGAGTTGAAATCGGGTTCGTAGGGCGCCGGTATCGTGCCGTACCATTGCGTATCTTGAAATATTCAAGATATCGGCAATGGGCCGTATCATGGACTGGATGTCCACTTTACCTAGGTATTTTGGTAGGTAATATATGTATAGGCTAGTATCTTACTACCCTAGGAAGCTCGGGTCAAAATAACAAGCGTAGGTAGGCTAACTAGGTTTCCACCTAGGCTAGAAATTTACCTTAGAAAAGGTAAAATAGGATATTGGCCTACGGCCAAGATTTGAGTTTCGAAGTCCAAGATGGACTTGGATATGGGTTGTAGAGGTTGGTAATAGTTAGAAATAGTCGCCTAGACCTAGTCTTGACCTCGGTTGACCACGGTTGACTTTTTAGACCAAAAGTCAACTATGGGTCAACACTTTACCCAATTTAGTCCCAAATTCCATTAGACTTGTATAGTTGACCAAAAGTCAACTATTAGTCACCATTGACCTAGGATTGACCTAGGGTTGACCAGAGTTGATCGGAGTTGACCAGAGTTGACCAGTTGACCAAAAGTCAACTATAAGTCAACCGTTGACTCAAATCGACCTAGATTAATTCCGTTTGACTTGCATTGACCCAGTATGACCTAGCTAGACCTAATATGACTTAGGTTGATCTCGTACAGTCTAGTTTGACGTATCTTGACCTAGAATGACTTAAATAGGGTTTAAATTGATTTGACTTTATTTCCTAAGCATAGTATTGATACGTCTTGTTCTCTATAGGTCCTCGAGACGCTGTATTTGCTCCAGTAGACATATCATACCATATTACAGGCGAGTACATTCTCTGACACTTTTCTAATTTATGATGATTGTTATAATTTATGTAATTAGTGTAGATATGCTTGTTCTCGACACATTGATCACACAGATTGGTATTCATGGATCCCGACATGAGATGTTATTCCTCGTTATCTTGGTATATCTTGTGCAAGCCCCCTTGTAGTTCTTGTACAGTATATAGACACCGATTCTCGAGGAGACTTGCTTCCTTCTCGTAGAATCTCGTGTCGTAACGTGTCTTGCTTGGATCCACTCTACCAGTCGGGGACGGGGAGTACTAGTGTAGATGTGTGGTCATACCCGCCTTGTATATATTGTGAACCTTGTGAATGCCAATCCTACACCACACGTATGATTGGCTAGATCATAACCTTGTGCAGACCTAATCCGGCCACATGTTGTAGCTAGTACTCACACACCTAGATATATGATTCTTGATTCTTGTACATGCCATGATCAGTTTACTTGCCTTGTTCTAGCTCTAGTTTTACAGCTTACCTTGCCATGATACTCACATGTACATTCTATAATTTTCTTGTATATACTCTCTATTTACTGTCTTATAGCTTTTGTCATATCTTGTGAACTGTTGTTAGTAGATTGTACTCGTTCCATCTTGACAGGATATGTTGAAAATATTACAGATGCTGACGAGGGGGATTACTGTACCTACTATGGTCCGGATGACGTAGTGGGCCTAGACCTGGAGACTTTGGTCCAGCAGGGCCTTATAGCGGGTGCGGGTCGTGACAGTGTCTTCTCGTCTCTCGTGTCGCGTTGTGTCTCGTATTTACATCACTGGACTCGCCAGGACACGAGGAGCTCACTGATGTGCTCAGACACTGCAAATTCGTGTCGTGCTAGCCACGGACACAGGACTCGTGTTGATTTCGCACTCGTGTCCCTAACTGTCCGGACACGGGGTTTAATATTAATGGGTTAACGGGTTTCATAAACTGATTATTGGGTTTAAAACCTATTATCCTAAATTCATTATATAAACTAACTAAGCCCTATCCCTATCAAGCTAACCCGAGCTGACCCCCTGGCCAGCCCGAGCAATGTTAAGCCCCCCCTTCCCGTTTCTATAGGCCGAGTTCGAGCCCCCCTTTCGTTTCCTTTTTTTTATTACATATATATATGTGACCCCCTGGCCAGCCCGAGCAATGTTAAGCCCCCCCTTCCCGTTTCTATAGGCCGAGTTCGAGCCCCCCTTTCGTTTCCTTTTTTTTATTACATATATATGTATATATGTATTTATATATGTATATATATGTATATATATATATATATATATATATATATATATATATATATATATATTATATTTAGTATTTTTACTTATTATATATATATATATATATATATATATATATATATATATATATATATAATAAGTAAAATACTAAATATAATATATATATATATATATATATATATATATATATATATATATATATATATATATATATATATATATATATATATATATATATATCTATATATTTATGTATATATATAAATGTATTTGTTGTATATGTATATATATTTCAAATTCAATTTTGTGCAAATATTATTATGTATAAAATTCACAAGTTATCTTATTATGTAATTTTATGACTTGTATATTTTACCACTTTAAAATATATTATTAAAATACCTTAATATTTATATTTGAGTTACTGTATTTTATTAATCATGGCCATTTGAAGTCCAAACCTAGCATGGGTTTTTGGGCCCAAATGTGTCTAATACATTCAAAGTCTGTACAAGTCATATTCGACTTGATTCATGACTTTGGATCCCGTATCTGGACTTCGGTTTAATTTTGAATACATGGACAAAAATATTAAATAAATAATTAATTATTTTCCAGAAATTGTTACTTGCTATTTTTTAATTTTTATATATATTTTAATTACTGTAACAATCTGTAAAAAATTATATTTAAATATTATGTTAAATTAGCTAATTTAATATAATTTTTCCAGCATTTAATAAGTACTTTTGGCATTTTATAAAAATAGGAAAATAGAACTCATTTTCGGGATACATATGTTTGCTGATTTTTAATAAATATCTATGAGGGTTTATAAATTCTAGAAAAATTAGTATAAATTTCTATAATTAACAAGGATCATCTTGGTGCTTTATTTTATCTAAAATTAAGCTTTTTGTCTATCTCAAAAATTATTGGAATACAGTGTACAGTCTGATTTATTTATCGAGTAGTTACGACTTACAAAGTTTTGTGTTGATTTGAGTTATTATAGTTTTGGACCTCACCCTACACTAGTTTAAAGGCCCTAGAAAGTTAGTTTGGGTATTGTGTCACCCCACATTGGTCTCCTATGCCAAAGTCATCATTTGGCTAGGTGTCCAGTCAGAAAGTCGTATCGCACTACTAATGTCTTAGTGTTTAACTTAGTATGAAAACTAAGTTTATATATTATTTCTACAGTGACGAGTCACCAGACATCTATAGCATTTCTATCACTACCTTGCTTTGCTAAAGGCAAGTACCTCTACAAACTTTATATACTGTTATAACAATAAACTGTGACCCAACCATGTTAAATGCTGATCCTTGGGATAGCAAGTTAAATCTTCACATGTTACATTATTTTCAGTCCCTATCATGCTTAGGACAGTCCTTATATCTCTCACATGTTTAACATTGGAGTTATGAGAAAACTGATAGTTGAGTACGTGATCATGTCCCCTTTACGGTAGCGAGCAAAGTTTCATTTTATATGTTACTACGCCGTAGGCCTTTATCTCAAAGCGGATTTGTGTGTATGTACATCTACCGCCGTATCACTTGTACGAAAGTACATTTTATTATGTGCCCCTGCACATTGTACACCTATTGACGATCACGTACCTGCTACAGTTTTAAATATTACATATACATCTGTCTCCATGACATATGTATCCTTGCCATGATAGAGTATGATATAACATGATTCCTGTTCATTTTATGTTTCGTATATTTAGTTTGCTAGAATCAGTACTTGCTTCCGTCCTGACAGGATAACGTTGTAGGTATACTTTCTGAGAAGGAGTTGCTTTATGATTCCTACTATGGAGTTGCTGCCGAGGACCAGGCTATACTTTACGAGGATATACCTGCGGGAAAACTCGTCTAGTTTGTTTATTTATTGGAGACTTTTGAGAGTAGTCGTGTATTAGACTATGTATTTTGTAACTGGACCTGTATCCAGTTTTATATTTTAGCCATGTACTCGAAACATACTTATATACGAGATGATTTTGTGTTTGGATATATTCTGACTCATTATTACATATAGAATTGTTAGCACACTTTGGTCTGATCTTATTTATCCTTCGAACAACTTACTACGCTTTATCTTAAGCGTAGGTTGAACATGACTCGGCCCGGCCCAACAATTCTGGTAGCGGATCGTGACAGTAGGACTGCAGAGCTTGGCTGCAGTCCTCCAATTACAGTCCTCCATCTTACAATTATTGATCATTTTATGCATTATCCGTTAGACATGTGATCTACTTTAGTCCTGTAGCAGACTTAGGACTGTAGGGTAGGGGGAACGAGCAGAGTGAGAGAGGTGAGGGGGGTTTTCAGGACGAACGGGAGGGAAAGGGGAGAGTTTTTGGGTTTTTTGTTTTCTTTTTTTCTTAATGTTTTTTGTTTTCTTTTTTTTTCCTCTTGGTGGCCCTTAGTAAACTTATTCAAGTTAGGTTGCCCTTAGTAAAAATAATAGTAAGTCATGGTTGCCCTTAGTAAAGAGGGGGTGGCATTTAACATTTGCCTTTTAGCTATTGCATTTTGTTTGAATTTTTACTAATTATTTAGATTAGAAAAGTACAATTAGGACTTCATGATGAACGGTTAGGCCTCACAAAATTTGTAAAAATTTATTTCCTAAAATATTTTGTTTAGGGGACATCACACAGCTAAGACAGAAAATTCTCTGTCTTAGTACTGTATGGGGAACACACGATTTAACTGAACCCGCACGTGCTGGAAAAAAAGTACTCAGTATACCGATAGTCCTAGCTATTATTTGGACTATCAGGATCCTGACAGTTCTCTCTAGTCGCCAACAGAACTTTGTCAAATTTTGAGGTTAAAAATATTAATGGGTGCGGCTATCCGCACCCCACCTCCCACTTAGCACACCACATCTAAAAGAAAAAAAACAAAAAAAATAGAATTTTCTATTATACCCCCACCCTCCCCCTGCTCCCCTCCCTCCCGACCCCGACTCCTCCGCCCCCCTCCTCTCCTCCTCCGATTCCCCCCCGGCTCTTCCGACCCCCCTCCCCCCCTCCTCCCTCCTCCTCTGACTCCCCCCGTTCCCCCGACCTCCCTCCCCTCCTCCCTCCTCCTCCTCCGACTCCCTCGACACCCCCTCCACCTCCTTCCGCTCCCCCGACCCCCCTTCCCTCCTCCTCCGACCCTCTTCCCTCCTCCCTCCTCCCCTCTCCCCCGCTCCTCCGATACCCTCGAGTCGGGGTCGAAGGAGCAGGGGGAAGGGGAGGAGGGAGGGGGAGGAGGAGGAGAAGGGAGAAGGAGGAGGAGGAGGGGAGGGGGGTCGGGGGAGCGCGGGGGGGGGGGAGGGGGGTCGGAGGAGCGGGAGGGGGGGTCGAAGGATGAGGGGAGGGTGCAGATGTAGTGCCCCGTCCCTACATCGTGTCCCATTTTCGTCTACGGGGTACGCGAGAAAGGAACACTGTCGCTAACGATTCGGTCGGGACCGATAGGTCGAAATCGGCCGAGTCGATCGAACGAGAACAGTTGAATTAAGATCCATTCCACGTTATGGAATGGCTTCTTCAGAACCAAGTCCCATATTCAGTGGGTAGCGCCTCAAGGATTGACTCTGCGGCTAAGTCGGGAGAGACCTCCCGTTGCTTTGTCTTTCACGTCGCTTGCGTTGGTTTTGGCTTTGGTTTTCTGAATGCGTTTTCGATGGTTTTCATGGCTTGCATTTCGAACTCGCATTTTCTATCGAACTTCTTGCATAATACAGTGTTCTAATCGGTTGCTTGTACGATTTCAAGTAATCGCATAGGCGACGTCTAGCGCGGCCAACCAGTTTCTCGCCTCAAGTAAATACTAAGGTGAGTGGCTGACCTCCTTCGTCTCGACCCTCTATTTTCAAAATGAGAAGTCGGGTAATGATATCAAATTTGAATGATTCGCTTGAAAAAAATACAAGTCCTATGTTCTAGAAGAGAAAAGATGAGATGTATAGAAAAAGAGATGGAATTATTTCAGGCCTACAAAACAACCAAGTAAATGGATCAACTACATAACAAGCCCCAACGATACCCTAAAATATACCTTGTTAACTTATCACGGTCATGGACAACTTGTCGACAAGGGAGATAGTTTCTTCGAGCGGCAACCCGGGGCCACGGGATCGACTCGGCCTAGGAAGAAACAGGTTATAGCCGAGCTGGGTAATAGGCAATCGGTAATACGGGGACTTGCATCGGAGCTCGCTACTTGCGTTGCAAGGGTCCCGTTTACTAGGCTATGTCCAGGATGGCTAGTTAATGCCAGTGACCTCCACATCAAACACTTGATATGAATCGTTATCAACTAACAGGGAAGGTGATGGTAAGTTTTATGTTGCACGGCGCGCTCTGCCGAGGGAAATTCTGGTGTAACTTGCTTGGTTTATGTCTCGTTAAAATGCTTCGTATGAAAATACCTAGGATGGTTAGAAAGATCACAAAAAGCAAGTTGTGTAATTTTAATCTAAATTCTTGAACCAAATGAGAGCCTGGAAATTAATTAGCCACTCGTCAGTACATGTTGATTGTACTGATCCTCGCTCTCTCTACAGGTACGATAAATCGGGAGGAGAGTGCCGCGTGAAGGGATGCAATGCTCGTGTGTTTTGATGCTTCGTCCGTGCGGTCGAAGCTTAGATCCAAGCCCTTTTGAAGACTCCGTTGTTGAAGATCAGAAGACAGATGGAGCGACTTTCCACAATCCCAGGTGGTTTTATAATGCTGGTTGTATAGTCAATGGATAAAATGTGTGAAATGGCTATCTCATCGACGTTCATTTTGTAATGGAGTCAGTTTGTAAAAAGTCTGTGCGGCGCCCTTGTATCGAGTTTGTAAAATGATGTTCATTATCAATAAAGCTTAAGTTCCTTCTTTATAATGTGTGTTCAATTTACTCTGCGCATTCTCTTGTTGTTGTGTTTTGGATAACCTTATGACTATGCCTTGTGCGAGCGCAACTTAGGTTCGCACGGCATCACGCCCGGAGGACGACTGTCGATTCTATGGAATCGGGGCGTGACATAATAGTATCAGAGTACGGCTTTACATCCTTGGCCTCCAGTGTCGAGTTTCTAGTCTTAAAACTGTTGGTCTCGTGTCGATGAGATATATCGTTCCATACGAGTGAGTCCGTAATAAGTTTTGTGATTAATGTATTTTGCCTTCAAAATCCCATAAGGCGCGGCGATGAACGTGGTAGCAAATAAAGAAAGTGCTTCGAGCGGCTCGAGTAGCTCGAGGCCCGGACCCTCTAACGATGCCATAAAACGGATGTTGCGTATGCTGGAAGCGCAACAACAACATGCTCAGGAGAGTCAACGCCAGAATGAGCAACATCGACGGCAGACAGAGGCACGCCATGTAGTACCCCGTCCCGCTCAGTCAATCGGAGGAATCGGAACGCTAACGGCGTTCGGACTTAGCCTTGCAACGGCTGCTCGAAGACATCGCTCGGTCGAGGCGACCGCTCGCTCAGGTGGGATAGTTTCGGTGAACTTGCCTCATCTTAGCCTTCACATAATAAATCGCATGTTTTCAACTTGCACAAGTAGGCTTGATAATAAAAGAGACGAATTCACATAGCTAAAGGGAATAATCCCGACGGGTCAAATTGAGTTAGAATATGGAAAGGTCCAACGGTCGGCTTAGAGTTGGTGCACGGCGTACTTTGAAAATGACACTCGGTCCTTCGTTCCGTGGCTTGGGAGAAGGAAAGTTGGTTGAGTAGGTGAAGTTATGATCGTAGCCTAAGTCATAGGCATCGTCCGTATGAATGCTTCATAAAGCATGCACGGTCCCATCGTCCAAGGCTTGCCCATGAGTTAAGTTGCGTTGAGCGGCTTGTGACCTAAGTCTAGGCACCCGAGTGACTTGGTCGTCCAAGTCGAATGCGTGCACGGCACGATTCATTAAGGCAAAGCTTGACGCAGCCTTTGCTCGTTAAGTTGTTGCGAAGTTAAGTTAGGCAAAGTTATACCGGTCGACCTAAGACGTTACAAGTACCGTCCCGCTCTTTAGTGGTTTGTCAAATTTAAGTATCCCCACGATCTCAAGGCCCGTCGACTTGGGCAGGAGTGTTGCGTAGAGCACGATTGGCTTAAGGCACGGTGCACGAACTTAGTGTTTAAGGCAAGGACCACGATTGATTCAAAGTGAGTTTTGAGAAAGGACTATCAAATAGGCGTTCATGAGCTAAACAAAATGATAGGGTAACAAGGTAATAATGCTCACGACCGTGGGTCATTGAGGGGTCTCAAGGATAGAAGTCTTGAACTTGGTTTTGAAAGAGATGGTAACATTGGAAGAGGAATGACTGTGTGAGATGTCAGTTTGTGTCGAGTCTTGCATGGTCATTAGACAACTTGTCGACAAGGACGAAGATTTCCTCGAGTGACAAACCTGGGCCATGGGTCCGACTCGGCCTAGGAGGAAACAGGGTATAGTCGTGCATAAGGTTTTAGCACAGGTTAAGCGGGGACTTGCAACGGAGCTAGCTACTTACGTTGAAAGGACCTCGATTAACAAAACTATACATCCAGATATAGCTTGTGATGCTAGTGACTAAAGTTCATATAGATGTCAACAAAATAGTGGCGATCCGCGTGTATGCCTTTGGATGCGTCGAGGCACGGAGTTCCTTGGCAATTCGAAGCGTACGGTCGCATAGAGTCAAGACTTATACGGGACATAATGTATGGATGTCGCCTTCCGAAGCATCCCGCCGGCTCAAGACATGTAATTGAGAGATGAGAGAGAGCAGAGTGAACTTATAATGTGAGAAAAGTGAGCTCGAGAGACTTGTAATCTTGGCCTTGCGCCTATTGTGACCTTTGCTTCAATATCAATAAAGAGCTTCTTAGAGTAACTTGTGTTTTGTTCTAATTTTTGCTGCTATTATTCAATATCTCTGCATGGAACTTCTGTGCGACGACCCCGTCGCAGCCGCTGGAATCGGCCGTTATGAAACCCGTCTTACACGAGCGCAATCTAGGCTCGTGCGGCATCACGCCTTAGCGAGGACGATCGCTCCTACGAGAGCGGGGCATGACATACTGGTATCAGAGCCCGGCTTTACGTCCTTGGACTATCGATTGAATTCTTTAACTCTGTTGTTTCCGCAAACTCTGAAGTATTGCTTCCGCAAAGTTGTTATCGTTGGTGCACTCTCTCTCAAATGTCCCACGGGATGTCCATACAATAATTCTAACTATTTTACAAAATATAGGAAAACAGTTTTTGACAAGAAACAAAAAGATGGTTCGCGTAGGCAAGATTGGCTAAGTCGGGCTGGGCATATACACCAAAGTTGCGTCGACCTTAGAAAAATCGAGTACGGAAATTAAGTAGTGTTGACAAGAATGAGTTGAACTCAATTGAGTAAATGAAATGACTATCGATAGGGGTGCTATCGAGCGACGACAACGTCGGTGCGATATAGATGAGCGTGCTTGGAAATTAAGGAATGGTTCGAATGGAAAATTTAAAGAAGTAGATTTTGATTCGAATAATAGTTGAGGATTTGATGAATGACTTCATCCCTGAGTGGTGTATGCAATAGCCTCAGGGATGTCGATCGATCAATTGAGGATTCGGGGTGTCAATGAGTCTATCAACGAGCGTCACGTGTATGCAAAGCCGTTGTCACCCCCAGTTTTCAGGAACATGGGTATTTTTGTCATTTTGTATTTTTGAATATTTTTGAAATTTATTTTATTATTTATGATATTGTTTTGGGGTTATTTGAGTCGGGTTCGAATTTTAACTCAATCCGACTTGTTTCGGGGACCCGGGGTAGCTTAGACTCTGATCGGGACCCAACTGGAACCGACCAACTTGTCATGACCAAACCCAGATATTTATATTTGACTAATTCCATTTGATTTTAGTGGGATTAGGGATTAGAATTAGATTTAGAACTTGAAATTTAGAATTTTCAAGTTACCATTTTGACCCCAACTCAAAACCACTCATTTTTTTGACTTGGAAGGCATTTTGGTAAATTGCCAAATTCCCCCAACCCTCTAAAATGTGGCCGGACAGCAGCAACACTCTCTCTCTTCTTCCTATTTCAAGAAAAACTCTCTCTCTTCTTTTTTCTCTCATTCTACAAAGACCCATTTCTTTTCCCTTTGGATTTTAAGCTCTAAAGTAAGTCAAATATCTTCTAATTCTCTTCCATACTCTAGATCTCTCTCTAATCTTGGTGCTAATCCTTGTTTATCTCTTATTTGTAATTTTTATCTAGGTAGAACCTAGCATGGAGGGGTTGGAAGCTTAGATTTGGCTCTTGACCCAAAAAGAACCAATTTTAGGGCTTTTCTTGGGATTCCAACTCTCAAGAGGTAAACCCTAACTCTAACTCTTGTAATTGCTCCTAATTAATATTATTTGCATATTAGAGGATACCCGAGACGTAGGACAATGCATTAGAAGAGGTTTGGAACCCATTGGACTAAATTCGGGACTTTCGGGCTAGGTTTAGTGCCAATTTTGAAAAAAAACCCTAAATTGACATGTTTGGGTGTTACCTCTAGCCTAACTAGACCTAATTAGGTTAGTTTGGGTGAGATGAGACTAGGTACATGTCCATATTTGGATACGTGGGATCGTTTTGCGAGAAATCATAAAAATAGACTTTTTCGAGGTTTTCGGGTTCCAACACACGGGTGACTTTTTGCACCGACACTAGAATTAACAAGTTAGTACTTAGAATAGGTCCTAATCATTATTTAGAACTCGTGGGTAGAGTTTGGGTCGAATCCGGATAGGTTTGGTGTCCGTATCATGCGGTATCGCGAATCGGACACCCGAAGTCGCCAGAATGGCCATTTGGCCATTCGGGCCTCGTTTCTCGTTTCCGCTCGTGTGCGCGAGTTAGATTTCTTGTGTGGGGCACGTGTCTAGGCCCTAGAGGGTAGAATTGCAAGATTTGGGTTTTCGGATAAGGTTTTGGGTCGTTTAGGAATATATATTGTTTGCCATTAAAATTCTTTGATTGCAAGTATTACAATATAGGACTTAGATGTAGTCCTAGGAGTACACTTTTGTTTATCTGGGACCCTTGTGCCGATGGAGTGAGTGGTAATGCGTTGACTCCATTGACGATCTGACGACGGTTATCGGTTCTCTGAAGGTCTGGATTGCTCTGGGTGCTGGAGCTTGCTGAGAGGAGGAAGACGTTGAGTGTCTGTATCTGCCTCTCTGGTGGTGCGAAGTCTCTGTGTGTTCGTTGTGTAGGTAGGTATGTGTGTACGTCAGGAAGAAGGAAATGATCCCTCTATTTATAGCTTTGCAGGCTGGCTGCTCATGCACGCATGTAGGATGCGCCTGTACGCGGGGACGCCACGTGTTGATTGCTGATGGAGGCGCATGGACGATACGCCCTGATCGAGGGGTTGACTTCTTCATGTTGCTGTTGTGAGCCGGCACGTAGCAGAGAAGAAGATCTTTATGTTGCTGAGATCTTGGGTGAGTCGAGTCAAAGGACACGTGTCATCGGCCCGTGGCTCGGAGATCTCAGATTTGGTGGGGAATAATCTGGTAGGATGCGCCTGAGATTGGGCGCATGAGGAGACTTTGGCTCGTAACCTTTAGGAGTCACGAACCATTCTGGGCGCATGGCTTTTGAGGCGCATGCAGAGCTTCAGTAGTGACTTTACTCCTGTCTTTTGGGATTAGGGAGAAGTCTGGGGTGCATGGCTTTTGAGGCGCATGAAAAGTTTTAACAGTGACTTTCCTTCTGTCTTTAGGGATCAGTAAAAAGTCTGAGGCGCACAGCTTTTGAGGCGTATGCAGATTTGGGCGCATGGCTACGGAGGCGCATGCGAGTGGTTGGGCGGCCACGTGGCTTGTAACCGCCGGAGGAAAGTAATGATGATACTGACGTTGGCGACGCTTCATTTTCTGAAAAAGCTGTCAACTGCAGTCTTTGGGGGACGTGCTGCCAACTCTGTCAGACTTCAGCATTTAATGTTCTTTGACAGGTGATGGACTATTGGAGTGGTCGCATCGATCGACGTTCCACTAGGTGCATGGGACCGCATGGGGGCGCATCCCTGTGATGTGCTTGGTACTGAAGGGCGCGTCTCTGTGATGCGCTTGATGTTGAAGGGCGCGTCTGTGTGATGCGCGGTCTGGCCGGCGCATCCGCTTCGTGACACGTCTTTAATGGTGCGACTGTTACGTTCTTCGAGTGCTTTAAATAGTCGTTTTGACTTAGCTGAATTTGAAGCGTCCGGTTCATCCATTTAATGTAAATTCATTGCACGAAATTCGGAGAGCCATCCACTTGGCGCATGGGTTTGATTTGCCCAGCCTATAAATAGTGGCATGGAGAGAGTTTGCTTCTCGTTCTCTCACGTTCTTCCAACATGAACTTGTTTACTCGGATGCATTCTGTTAACGAGATGCTCCCGAGGGTGAAGATGCGACGTAGTGTCTTCATTGGTGCACTTGAAGGTGACTGTTACATCCAAAAGTCGGAGTCGAGGGCTTCTGAGGCAGGCGGAAGGTGCCTGTTGCATCCAAAGATAGGGATGCTCGAGCCTCGTCATCGTTGTGCAGGAAGAGCCGTAGATCGGAATGGCGGTGCTGCGGCTTTGGTGGCTCGTTCTTCCTTCAAAATGGGTGTAGCCCATTCTGG
Organism: Iris pallida; assembly: GCA_029216955.1. NCBI lineage: Eukaryota > Viridiplantae > Streptophyta > Magnoliopsida > Asparagales > Iridaceae > Iris > Iris pallida. The sequence goes on from JANAVB010043017.1 coordinate 4,077,829, forward strand.
TTGTGTTGAAAGCTGCTCCTTTGGCCGCAGTTTCGATCACGGTCTTCCTTGGTGTTTGGAGGCTCTTTCGAAGCCTCCCCTGGCCACAGGTTGGCTTGTGGTTCTTTTCCCTTCCTTGTCTAGTGGGTTGATTGCCACCCTCGTTCTGCTCAATAAATGCTTCATTAGTCGAAGCATTTAGACGGCGGTGAGCCTGGCTGGAAGAGCGGCACATAACTGGGCTGCTGAAGGGATGCACATAACTGGGATGCACATAACTGAGCTGCTGAAAAGGATGCACCTTGCTGAGGACGCATGGTGGGATGCGCCTGGCTGAGGGCGCATATTGATTGCTGCGCCTACTTGATGGCGCATGTTGGCTGCTGGCTGTGGACTTAGGATCTTTTCTTTGTAGAAATTCTCCTTTGTACAGTCTTTCTTAGACATGTAATAGACTTTTATATGTTAAATAAAAAGTTCTCTTTCAATGTCTATATTTGTTGCTTTTTGCCGTGAAGTACTTTGTCCAAGCTTTGGCGCATGTAGTCTGGCGCATATACTTTCTGGTTCTGAAATTCCATGCTTCTACAAGACCTCCTTCAAAGTTTTCAAAACTTTTGGATAAGTTTTGGAATACTTTGAATAAGAAGCATGGTAGTGGAGGCGCATGACCGTCGGGGCGCATAGATACTCCGTGCATCAGTGATGGGGCGCATGCTCCGCTCAGTTAATGCAGATGATGGCTCCTCGGTAACCGAAAAAGATTAATGATGATCTTTTTGGTTTTATTTGTGGTTATCTTTTCACAGAACCCGAGGCGACGGCTGAGATCACACATCATCGGTTTACGCGTGCGACCAAGCACTATAAATAGGTGAGAGATGGAGAGAGAGAGAGTTCTTCTTCTCCTTGCTTTTGCTTTCTTTAGAGTTCTTCTTCAAAAACCCTAACTTTTCTCCTCAAAGAATGGCTCCCAAGACTCCTCGCGGCGGTGCTGGCAAGGACAAAAGAAAAGAACCTGTGAAAGTTGCGGCGGCTGATGTTCCCCGTCGGCCTGTCGAAGTTCGGCCGGAGGTGGTTGGTAAGTTTATTTTACGTACACCAACGCACATAGTCCTTGAGTCTTTGATGATGTACCGAGGTTTTTACCGTCGACGTGCATCGGTTTAAGCCCTGAAGATGCGCCGAGGCTCTACTGCTGACGCGCATGGGTTTAGACCCTGATGATGCGCCGAAGCACTACCGCTGACACGCATGGGTTTAGACCCTGATGATGCGCCGAAGCACTGCTGACGCGCATGGGTTCACACCCTGGTGACGCACCGAAGCTCCGCTGTTGATGTGCATGGGTTTACACCCTGATGATGCGCCGAAGTTTCTTTTTCAGACGCGCTATGCGCTTTTGATGAGACTCAGATTCTTTTGTTATTTCTAACATTTTTTGAATCTTTGCTAGTGTCGATGCCTATCCCACTCTTGAATGAAGTACTTCTGGACGCTGCCCTCTACCAGACGGGAGTAGATTATAACGAGGAAGTGATAAACCCTGCTCAAGCCGCTATTATGCTGGATCAATATCCCGAGAGAATGACTCAAATCCGGGAGCAGCAGTATGTGTTCCTCAAACGAATGATGGAGCGCGGTGTTTTGAAATCTGCCACATCTGATAAAGTGACCTTCTTGAAGCCTGAGTTCCTGTTTGGGGACCACCTTACTTCTACTGAAGCAATGGTGTTGAAGGTCAAGGAATACTGATTTTTTACAGCCAAGGGAGTACATATGACTGTTAAGCAACTTGAACGTCAATGGCCTCTGACGGCCTTTTGTCGTCTTGCTTCCAAGAGGAGGATGTCTTGGGATCTTACTCCCTCTCAGGGGGGAGCGGTGACTGGCATCATCAAAATTGATTCTACCTCCGATCAGAGAGATACTTTGACCGCAGTGCGGTCTGGGTCTTCTTATACCTGGCGGACTCTACGTCCTGGGAGCATTTACAGTGATGTTTCCCTCGATACATTTGCTTATAGTGCCTTGACTTTTGTACATCGCATGCTGTTGATGGAACGCTCATACCCGAAAGGAGAGTTTCGGGTAGAGGGTTGGTGTCATTACGTTTCCAAATGGGATAAACTGACACTCTGGGTTTTGTCCCGGTTTCGGACTGAGCTCCGAGAGATTGGGCTGACTGCCGCGATTCGTGCTACCCAGACAGGTGTTGACATTAACAGGCATATGTTCCTCGCACTCTTGGAGATGTTTGATATCCATACCGGGACCTTTTTTACTCCGGTAGGGGAGTTAGGGCTCGCACTTCAGGAGATGTATGAGGTATCAAACCTCCCTTGGAGATCGGAACCCTATGAAGAGTAGTTTTCGACCAACGAAGAGTTTCAAGTCCTGGGGGACAAGGCTGAGGAGGTGACGGTCGTCTTTAAGGAAGTGGCGAGTCATCATTACTATATGCAGAGAAGGGATAAGAGCGGGTCATAGCCTCATGTGACCGCTTGGAGAGATTACATCTTTAGGCGAGACAAGGGGGATCCCTCACAGTTCTCCACTCCGCCAGCGTTCTCTCGTAGCGAAGTGCTCTCTGAGATGAGCAGGTTAGGTGAGAAGAATCCCCGGGAGAACGAGGACTAGCAGTCGGATGAACGCTCCTACAGCTGTTTCTGGCATCTTGCTCATCGGATGTCGTCGAAAGCAGTATTGGTCGCGTATCTTATGGTTTAGCTTCGGGATTACGTCTTTCCGGGCAGATCCGGCTCTGTAGAGAGGGTGACCCGGAACTTAATCCTGCCAGCTGTGAAGTTGGTCTTTGGCCGGCGCTTGGCTCTACTCCCCGCAATGGTATATAACCTGCTGCGAGGTTTACGCGAGTTCGCGGAAAATGTGATTCATGACCGAGGTTGAAAAAATAACTTCCTGCGCGCTGAACTGCCGTTTCACTATTTGATGGGGTGGTTAATTTTACACCATCCCAACGTAATGAGTCCGGGTTCAGAAGAAGACTACAGGGCTAGAGATGCATTCCTCCGCCGTTTCTACCAGAGGAGTTGGTCACACACTGGCGTCCCTGTTTGCAGAAGGGTTTTATCCCATCTTCAGGGATGGGAGATCACCAAAGTTGGTCCAATCTTCTTGGGTTTTGAGGCCAACGAAGACTTAAGGGATTCAGGTGAAGACGCCACCGCTCTGCCTCCATGGGGATTCCGCTGGTTGCAAAGTATTCGGCCATCCCATCTGCTGTACCGGAACAGGAATCAGTGCTTCCTGGAACCGTATTTACCGAGCCGCTTTGTACGACAATTCGGTTATGCGCAGCTGATGTTGGACAATCCCAGTATCACCCTGGGGTATGCTGGAAGTTTGTTGGATGGTGCACGAGCTTGGCATTAGTACAATGCTGGATGTACCGGAGCTCGCTTTACGCTGCCCGTCCAGAATCCGCGGCCGCCCATTCTTTACTCGGCCGCCAAGTTTTACTGTGTTATGGCTGTCGCGCCTTCCGGGTATGATAGGGAGACAAGTCTTGTTGCAGGCACCCCGTTAGCGGTGACCGGGCATGTATCGGCTAGGGCTCGATTGCACCGTCCACCAGAGGTGGGTCATCAAGGTGCCCCTGCCGTATCCCCAGGGGGTCAGGCCGAACCTTCGGTTGATCAACCGAAATGACGTGCAGATGCAGGGGCTGGATCTCCTACGTCAAAGAAGCCGAAGAAGACATCGTCACCGACGGTGTCATCGGATTCAGCATCTGCAGAGGTAAGGATGTCCCGTATCGTCTGGTTTGGGTTCAACATTTCATGTAATCAATGCTTCCCCTTTTTATAGGAGCCGCTAAAAAGAAGGCCTCGTACTCCAAAATCTGGTGGAAGCAGGCCAAAGGAGATGGCGGGCTCGTCTGAAGTGCGCATCCCGCCGACTATGATGTCTCCTATAAAGGAGAATCCGGAGGATGTTGTTGTCGTGGAGATTCCAGCGTCCCCAGATTATGTCAGAAAGGAAGCTGAGGATGTAGCAGCTTCCGAAATGATGAAGGCCGCCGCGAATGCTGAGGGTCCAGCAGGCGCACGGCTTCCTGGTGATGAAGTGGAGTGGAGTTCGTCGTCTTCGGATGACGCTGCTCCGGAGTTGCAAGAGCCTGTTGCGGGGGCAACAGAGATGGTTGGAACAGAGGAGAGGGTTGATTCCCCTCCTTGTCATGATAATGGGAGGTCGGCTGCAGCATTGCCGAGCCCTACCCCAGACTCAGCGGCGGAAGCTGAGGTGGCTACCAACCAGGAGGTAGCGACAGATCCTGTCCCTGTAGAAGGATTTGATGAAGAGACTCGTCTGACGGTCCCGACTCCTGGGGCGGGTCAGGAGACAAGTGTTGATCTCTCCGTTCTGCCAGGGGAGGTATTGGCTGCTGATAGCACGTTGGGGACTGGAGAGGTGGTCACTGACGTCGGTGGTACTTCCAATTTTGGGAAGGGTAAGGGTGTGATGGAACCCTGTGTTGCTCCTTCCACTTGGAGTACTATCTCGACACCTGTGCCGGCTTCTTCTGCTCTCTTGGCTTCTCGGGCTAGTAGCCCAGCCCCTGTTGATGAAGAGCCTGTTGATATCGAGGTTCCAGTCTCGCAGGTTGAGGTCGGCGGGTCTTCTTCCGGTCCGCCAACTGGGGTAGCTCCTCCAACCCCTGCTATGACGCCACAGGTGTTAGCGGACGCAGATGAATATATGAAATTCATCGTGGCGGCAGTGTATAAAATGCTGCAGAGGAGGGTGTCGGCAGTGATGGATCCAATGGGAGCTTTGCGACAGCAAGAACTCTGGCACTGCCTCATATCAACCTGATCCGTCTTCACCAGGGCCACGATCACATAGCCGTCATTCTGGAAGCCACGGTGGCTGAGTTGGACCAGCGACTTTCTGAATTAGGGCGCATCCAGCAAAATGACCTCTCCGTCCTGATAGATGTGGAGAAGGAGAAGCTGCTCGCCGAGACTGTGTCTTCCTACCAGGCCACTGTGAGTGTCTGGAAACGCGAAGTGGCTGAGACTGAAGCTGCAGTGGAGCGGTTATCTCAGTCTACGCGGAAGACAGTGGAGACGCGAACTGCGTTGGACGTTAATATCGCAGAGATTGACGCCCAGATCCACCGCCTTGAGGATCAGCGGGCCCGACTCCTATTGGACGTCGAACGTGTCCAGGCTGAACACATAGCATTCAAGAAGGAGGAAGCAGCTTTCACTCATCGGGCTCTTACCCTGGCTCAGCAGAGACAGCAGCTTAATGAGAAGCACGAGAATGAAACTTCTGCTGAGGCTGTTGAAGCGATGCGTCAAGAAGATGAACGTCGAGTCTTGGCGACTGTGGAGACTCGGGCGGCAGACTTGAAACGTCGAATTGCAGAGCTTTCCGCTAACCCTGGGGATATTTAGGGCTTGTAGTCTCTGTTTTTTTATGTATTTGCAACTCTTGCTGGGGATAGTGTAATCCTTTACTCTCCTAGAAATAAAGAAGTACACCATTTTCTGTGATGTGTTCATTTTTGCTTGTCATGAACTTTGATGGTTTGTGTGGACCTATTATCTTTTGCATACCTTGGTTTTAGGTACAGATAATAAGTTTGAGAGAACTCTCATGTTTGCTCAGAGGTGATGTGGACGTGGCAAATATGGGGTTCAAATGATAGAATCTTCCTACTCATAGGTGTTATGGACGTGGTAGGAATGACACTGGGGGATACACGGAACTACTCAGAGGTAATATGGACGTAGAAGTTCTGCGATTGATGTACGGCAATGCAGGGGTTGTCTGTACGGGATGTTTACTCAGAGGTAATGTGGACGTGGTAAACATGATGGGTAACGTAGTCTTATGGGATGTAAGATTCCGCTTTGTAGGGTGTAGGGGGACAACTCAGAGGTGATGTGGACGTGGTTGTCCTTCTAGTGGAGGATGCTACGGAACAGCTGGGTTCCGGAAGCATATGATTTTGTGGAAGGGAATTGTCTGTGAGCCCTGATGATTGGGTCCACAGATCCCCTGGTGGAAGCACATGTCTGAAAGATGTCAAGAGTAGTACTTCTTTAGGAACTTGCCATTGATGGACATCATGAACAAGTCTCCATTGGGTTTGGCGAGGCGGTAAGTACCGTTTGAGTATACCGTCTCGATGATGAAAGGTCCTTCCCACTTAGGCTCGAACTTTCCTGGTGTTTTGTGAGTCAACACTATTGGCCTCCTGACTGCCAGAACCAGGTCGCCTACTTGAAAAGTCCTCTGCTTGACCTTCTTGTTGAAAGCCTGTGATATACGGGCTTGGTAGAGTTCGATGCGATGTTGAGCTAGGAGACGCTTTTCATCAAGTGCTTCCAGTTCCCGCAGACGACGACGTTGATTGTCTTCTTCTGTGAGTTGGTTTGTGATTGCTACGCGGAGTGAGGGTATCTGAATCTCGAGAGACAGTACCGCTTCGCTCCCGTAGACCAAGGAGAATGGTGTGTTACCCGTCGGGGTCCGTACCGTTGTACGGTAGGCCCAAAGGCATTCGCCGAGCTTTTCGTCCCAGTCGCGTTTATTGGATGACACAAACTTTTTGAGTAGCCTGACGATAGTCTTGTTAAATACCTCTGCTAATCCGTTTGCTGCCGGATTGTAGGCGGTTGATGCCACATTTTGAATGCGATTCTTGTCACAGAATCGGCTGAAAACATGGCTGATAAACTGAGAACCATTATCGTAGATGATCCTTCGGGGTACCCCGAAACGGTAGATGACGTGGTGCTTGATGAAGCTGATCACCCTGGAGCTTTTCACTTCTGCCAGCGGAACTGCTTCTGCCCATTTGGAGAAGTAGTCGATGATTGCTAGGATGAAGCGGTGTCCTCTCGATGAAGGAGAGGTGATCGGTCCCACAATGTCCATGCCCCAAGCTTCGAAGGGCCAGGAGGCGACTGTAGGATGTAGTGGTTCGGACGGTGTGTGGATGAAGTCTGCGTGAAGCTGGCACGCATGGCACTTCTTAGCATATTCGACAGCGTCAGCGACCATAGTTGGCCAGTAGTAGCCCAGACGTCGCAGTCGGTCCTACAACTTAGGGCCAGGTTGATGGGCACCGCAGGTTCCATCATGAGCTTCTCGAAGGGCTTCGGCTGCTTCTTCGTTAGACAAACGTCGAAGGAGCGTCGGTACAGCATTTTAGTAGCTGTATCGTAGTAGAATCGAAGAGAGCGTCTCCTGACTGAGACGGCTTCTTTCGGGTCCTCTAAAGAATTCTGTAGACAGCAAAGTCGATGAACGGGAATCTCCAATCTCGGACGTTAACACCGGCACCCGTTGACATGGCGTGGGCCACTTGTGAGCGCAGGTTGTTTTTAGGGCAGACCAAGTCTCGGCCCACTACCTGAACATAGTGTTGAGTCCCGAGGGGTGCCGCCAAGGAGGCTACGAGGCCAGCCAGAGCATCAGCCTCCAGATTTTGTAGGCGAGGTACGTGTTCGATGAAGAACCCGGTGAAGGTTGAAACGATGTTCAATACAACTTCATGGTAAGGGATTAGGTCTTCATGACGAACCTCGTACTGTCCTCTGATCTGGTTTACGACGAGTTTTGAGTCGCCATAGGCTTCCAGATGATTCACCCCCAGCTGTTGCGCTAGCTGGAGTCCTATAATGAGCGCGTTGTACTCGGCAACGTTGTTGGAGCACGGCTTCGAAAGGGAGTAAGCACGCTGGATGACCAGCTGATCGGGGGAGACTAATACCACCCCCACTCCTGCGACGATTTGGCCTTTGGGGCCTGTTCGTAAAGCGCCATCGAAAAACATCCGCCAGACTGAGCCTTCTTCGGTGACATTTGATTCTTGGACCTCATCCGGGATGTCTTCATAGAGCCTTGAGGACTCTGGGATGGGGTGTGCAGCTAAAAATTCGGCCAGAGCTTGACCCTTGACAGCTTTTTGTGGAACGAACACCATGTTGTATGGCATTAGCAAGATCGCCCATGTGGCTAACCTGGAGTTCAATGATCCTGGCTTCGTCATGAGGACTCTAAGCGGATTGACTCGGGAAATGACATGAATTGTCTGCCCCGAATTATAATGTCGAGTCTTTTGGATAGCAAATACCAAAGCCAAGCACTCTTTCTCAACGGGGTTGTAGCGGTGTTCGGCCCCGATCAGAGTTCGACTGAGGTAGTAGATTGCTTGCTCATAGCCTGTATCGCTGTTCTGAGCCAGCAGAGCACCGAGGGAGTGATCCATGGCTCGGACGTAGAGGAGAAACGGTTTGCCGATGACGGGTGCCACCAGGACTGGTGGGCTCGTCAGGTAGGCTTTGATGTCGTCGAAAGTCTTTTGGCATTCCTCTGTCCAGACGTAAGAGACTCCCTTCTTCATGAGCTGGGTGAAGGGTTGACATTTGCCGGAAAGGTTTGCTATGAACCTCCGGATGTATGCTAGACGTCCCTGTAGTCCTCGAAGTTCTCGAAGGTTCTTCGGAGGGTCCATATCAAGGATAGCTCTGGTCTTCTCGGGATCGACATGAATGCCTTTCGTCGTGATGATGAAGCCCAAGAACTTTCCGCTAGAAACCCCAAGAAAGGATTTAGCGGGGTTCATCTTGAGTTGATGCGCCCGCATGAGATCGAAGACTGTCTTGAGGTCTTGCAGGTGATCTCCTTTGAGACGGCACTTGACTGCGATGTCGTCGACATAGCATTCGACTGTCTTGCGAAGATGCTGACGGAAAATGGTGCTTATAGCTCGTTGGTATGTCGCACCAGCGTTCTTCAAGCCGAAGGACATCACTGTGTAGCAAAAAATGCCCTTTGGAGTCCTGAATGACGTGTGTTTTGCGTCGTCAGAGAACATCTTGATCTGGTTGTAGCTCGAATATCCGTCTATGAAGGACATGCGCTCGAAGCCATATGTGTTGTCGATCATCACGTCGGTGATTGGAAGCGGAAACTCGTCCTTCGGGCAGGCAGAGTTGAGGTCCCTGAAGTCGATACAAACTCGTATCTTTCTATTCTTTTTGGTGACGGGGACGACGTTGGCTACCCAATCTGGGTATTGCTCTTCACGGATGAAGCCGCTGGTCAAGAGCTTGTCTACCTCCTGATCGATGGCGTTCATGATGTCCGGACGGAAGCGTCGCTGTTGTTGTTTGATAGGCTTGGCATCAGGTAAGATGTTCAGCCTATGCATCACGATCTGGGGATCAAGTCCCGACATATCTTCGTAACTCCAGGCGAAGACGTCGATATACTCTTTAGCCAGCTGGATTAAAGATTCTCGGTCTTCTCCTTTTAGGCTTTTGCTGATGAAGATGGGTTTGGAAGAAGATCCATCCCCAAGGTCGATCTGCTCGACTTCATCTTCGGTGGAAGGTTCACATAATTCGAAATGAGACTCCCATTGTTGTCCTAGGCGTTGAGCCCAGGGTTCTTCTTCGAAGAATTTCGGCGCTTGGTCTTCGTCTTCTCCTTCTTGAGATTGTGCAGACGTCATGTTGGCTGAAAGCACCCTCTTGAAGACTGAGCCGATATGGTATCGGAGTCCCACGTTGATGCTTCAAACGAGTGAGAATGTTCTACTTCTTCCGCATCTGAACTCTCTGGAGTTGACGGCGGCGTGACATAGCCTACCCCCCGTCGAGTTTTGTTGTAGTAGTCCTGGGGCTTTCCTTTAGGTGTCGGAAGCCGGAGAGGGAGACGTCGACCCTTGCCGTAGTTCAGGCCTTTATCGCTTTTTAATTCGTAACCCATCTTTTGGATGAGGTACTTTGCCTTGTCCGTGTACCGATAGAGTTGCATTCTGCCGGCATCTGGTTCTGGCTCGAGTGGCGGAAGGTCTTGATGACGCTCAACCCTACCGAGGATGATAGATTCTTCGTCTCGACTCCGTGGTGGGACTATGTAACAGACCCCTTGGGACGGGACTACTCGATTTACATGATGGACGGTTGTTATTTGTGTTTGCAACGACCATAGAGCGTTATCTAATGTATACATGGCATTTCAATGTGGAAGACTAGAATAATTAAAAGACACTCTGTTATTGATGAAATATGAGATTTTATCCCGCGGGATTACATTGTCTAGAGAAGGGGCATCTACATCAGCCGAGATATATTCGCCCAACTCTTCATCTGTAAGCACTGGAGTGAGATCGGGAGAGTCCACCACAGCGTTGGCTTTGGAGTCCGAGAGGACTACGTGGGCCTTTTCTGGCGGCTGGGATGGCGGCGGCTTGCCCTTAAGACGCACCTTCAGAGGTGCCTCCACTGTAGCTCTAGTGACTGGCGCCTTCCCCTGTAGTTTTGCCACAAGGGGAGCCGATGTTTGAGGCGGCTTTTCCTTGAGGCGTATCTTCAAGGGAGCTTCAGGAGCAGCTGGTGCTTTCCCGGGTAGCTTAATGCTCATGGGAGGCAACTTCTGAGGCGGTTTACCTTTAAGTCGGATCTTCAAAGGAGCGTCGGGGGTGACCTCAGGCTCCATGTCCGGCCCTGCTGCCGTTTCTGCTTCGTCGTCAGCATCATTGGCTTCCTCCTCGTCAGGTGACTTGTATAAGTCGGCATCGGTGAAGTAGGCTTCAATCCCTTTGAAAGGGTCGATGTCCGCGAACTCCGTACGGATGACGTTGTTGGTGGACACGTACTTCATATATTGGTGGAGCGTGGATGGCACCACCATGTACTCGTGCAGCCATGGGCGACCAAACAGAATGTTGTAGTTGACTTCGGCGTCCACGACATAACAAGTGACCTCGGTTCTGAGGTTACTGATGTGGCACTTTAGTCATATTTTGCCCAATGGTTCGCTTTTGCTGGCATTGAAACCACTGATTGTTGTATTGGAGGGCGCCAGTCGGTACATTGCGATCCCCAGTGTTGAGAGCAGCGTCTTCGGGATGATGCTGAGGGAAGACCCCGGATCGATCTGAATCTGCTTCACCTTGACTGAACCGATGTACCCTGTATAATATAGCGGTCTGTTGTGTCGATTGTGCTTGAGCAGCATGTCCTGTTGGATGAAGGTTATATTGGGGATAACCTCCTCCGTACAGTGACAGTGCGTGCACACAGTCGGAGATCTTCAGGCTGCTTGACCTGACTGAGAAAGGATTCAGCATCCTTTAGAGCTTCACAGAGAGCTTCTCGGGAGTCTTTGGAAAGACGAAGGAGCTCGAACAGCGATAGGCGGGCAGGAGTACTGGCCAATTGTGCCAGTATGTCGAAGTTGTGGGGCTTGGCTAGCCTCGAAGCATTCTCCTTTCGTAGAGGCCTGTCAAAGCGGGTCTCTATCTGCTTCTGCTTATTGGCTGCTGGGGGCTTAGACGGGCCCTCGTCATGGACAGCAGGGACGGTGCCAGGAGGCACCACCTCGACGGCAGCTTCGTCGGGTTGGACGTTCTGTTGTGAACGCGTCTGCACAGGAAGTGCCTCTTCCGCTGAAGAAGAGACCGTGCGGCAAGACTTGATCTTCCTGCCTTTGGATTTGGAGGTAGGGCGTACCTCCGGTTGAGTCACCTCGGAGACGAGATCGGGGTGAACCCATAGGATCTCTCCCCGAGATGTGGTGAGTGGGATGAGTCCACTCACGTTGTCACGGGTAGGTGGTAGGTTAACCACCTTCATTGTCGCCTTAGGGATGGGGACGATGCCATCTTGTGTTGTAGTCGGCGGCAGGGTGCCAAACTGGAGTGACACCACGTTGGCTGACACCGTCTTTTCTTCGTAGTCGACGGAGATTACATCCGTATTGATCATGCGCTGGATGTAATTCTTGAGGACATAGCAGTCCTTGGTTGGGTGTCCGACGAACCGATGGTAGTGACAGTACCTCGGGTTGTCCACTTTCCCAACCTCATCGGGACGCTTTGGGTCCGAAAGCTTGATCTTGTCACCCTACTTCAATATCTCAAAGAGTTGCAGGGTGTCTTCGTCGTTGAACGAATAAACCTCCTTCGGCCTTGGTGCAAGTGGAGGTTTCTGAGCAGGTGCTGACGCACCTTTGGAGGCATTGACAGTCAATGCCTGTTTCTCCTTTGTCTCTCGTCCGGGGTTGTTGGCTGCAGGCCGTTTCCCCTTGTCTTCAAAGGCAGGAAAACTGACTCCCAGAAGACGAGCATTGGCCGCCTTCTTCTCTGTGGCTTCTGCTTCAATGATCAAGGAGCTCCAGTCGGGAGGAGGAGTAGAGTTGAGCCAGAGCTTGACTGCAGGCAGTATGTTCATGCTGCAGGATGAGAGGAGTGCATGTTTTGGCATGCCCGGGGCAGTCTGAAGCAGTCCTGTCGGAAGCGTTCGATGAACACTCGAACTGTTTTCTTCTCCTTCTGGCGTATCTCTATAAGGGACGCCATTGTCATGTCCTTCCCGCCGTCGTAGAAACGGTCGAGAAAGAGGCGCGTCAAGTCGTCGAAGGAAGATATTGAATTGTCGGGGAGGCTGCAGTACCAGTCGTACGCCACTCCTTTCAGTGCCCCAACAAATATGCTGGTAAGTAGCGCGTCCTCCTTCGGAAGATGTCCCGTCTGAGACTGAAAGTACGTCAGATAGCGACGTGGAGAGTCCTTTCCGTCGTATGGCGTCAGTGTTTGTGGTTTATACTTTGGAGGATAAACCACCTTGTTCTACTCGAGGGGATAAGGCTGGGGGGATGCCCATTTTTTGGCGCTCCTCTTGTCATGTCTTGTCTTGGACTCAAAGCGCTCGCGCAGGTCCCTGATCATCTTGACCACGTCTTCTGTGGAGCTGGGAGTCGGGGAAGGTGGTGCCACCTGATGTTGAGCATTTGAGGGCTCCGACGTCCGAGGTGCTTCTCGGCGATCTGCGTCCGAGGATACCCGTTGAAGGGGTACACTCGACTCTCCATTGGCCCCTGGATTGGGACCGGTAGAAGGTGTCCTGGTCAAAGCTGGCTGTATCTCAAATACTGCTTGAGTCAGTGTTTGCATGGAGGCAGAGAGGGTTTTGAGTCCTCCCTCCAGGGTATCTATGCGCTGGACGAGGTCTGTTGGTGGCGCATCAGACTCGACATCAGCCCCAGTCACGTTTACTGTCATGACGCGGCCGGGAGTGGATGGATGGGTTGAGGCCTCACTCTCGGCCTCACTCTCTTATAGGGGAGTTGCCTCTCCTGGAGCTTCGTCTTGGCTACCCCCGGCTATGTTCGGGAGAACATTCACCATGGGCGCATCTGCAAGGGCCTGATTACCCTCAGCTCCGTCTTGAGGGGCCTCTTCATCTCCGGAACTCGGGTCCGCAGATGCTAGACTACCCCCAGCTATGTTCTGGAGGATATCTCCGTCTTCAGGGGCTTCTGGGAGGCTGACTTCGCCTTGAGGATCTGCCCCAGGTGTGCTTTGGACACACTCGTCTTCGGTAGGAGGCTCGACCAGGGTCTGACTACCCCCAGCTTCCTCTAAGAACTTCTTCCTCCCTCGAGTGCCTTCGAACACTCCGGAGGACGAGACGGCTGTCTTGGTTTTCCTCGGCTGGCTTTTGGACAAGGAAGAGGAACTGCCAGTCGCCTTTCGGACTGACGAGGCATTGGAGATCACGTTGCATGAAGCAACCCTTGGCTCTTCTTCTGTTGACACCTTCTTTCCGAGGCAACGTCGGAGGGGTGTCGAGGATTGCAGCCGCTGGAACACCGACTGCCTTGGTGGGACTACTGCTTTGCAACAGCAGTTGATGGTGACCACAGCACAAGTATTCCCCGTGAGAGGTGCATCGTGCTTGTCAGTCGACTCTCCTGATCGGCGCTTGTGAGTGATCACATTGCGCAGATCGTTGGAGGAGAGTGCCACCTTCGCACCCCCTTCAGGCGCATGGCAAGGCCAAGCGCCGGGGTGGTCAAGTGAGTGCTGCGCCCCCTGATCTAGTACCAAACAGGCATCCCGATCAGTAGTAGGGGAACCACAGCATTTGGAGTGACTTGAACGGACCTCAAATGCACAACCAGAGGAGGCACGGGAGTTCAAGACCACTGGATTTGCCTTACTCGACTTGGTTGTGCACGCAGTAGATGCGCCCAAGTGAGACAAGGACTTTGAAGGTCGGCTCGTTTTCGGCGCCGCAGCGCTCGAGTCGACCTTTTACAACTTACCTTCAGCAGCGCGCATGATTGTGAGCACATGCTTCTGGCTTATTGATGGCATAGCATGTTTGGGGCGTATGACCCGTCTTGCCTTAGATTTCTTCGTACCAGACCGCTGGGCGCATAGTACTTAGAATTCAAATTCTCCTCGCAACTACAGCGAGTGAGTCTGTCAAAGACAGAGACCTTCTGTGGCGCATCAGAGGTGATGCGCGGGGCATTGGCTGCGCCCCTGCTCCGTCGACGCATCTTCTTCGCCTGAGAGGGAGATGACTGGAGAACGTGGTTAGCCGCACGTTTTCCTGAGAGATACGCCGTACCAGCGGGCGTATCTTGGTTGCTGAGGACGTCAGCAGGAAGGGAAGGCTGGATTGGTGCATCCCCTTCGGTGGTGGTGCCCGAGGCGTCGACCTTGGGCACCCAGACTCGGCGGGTCTTCTTCAGCTTTGGCAGCCGCTTCGAAGGACTCGCACTTCCTTCAGAGATGAACTCCTCATACGCCTGTTGATTGAGGCGTACGACCAGCGTCTTGTGGAAGGAGCCCACCTTCACATCGTCGGATCGCGACACAGCTTTCTCGGTGGAGGAGAAAGAGGTCCCCAGCAGAGTCGCCAGCTTGTTTGCCATTAAAATTCTTTGATTGCAAATTTCAATACAAACAGAACAGTATTACAATATAGGACTTAGATGTAGTCCTAGGAGTACACTTTTGTTTATTTGGGTCCCTTGTGCCGATGGAGTGAGTGGTAATGCGTTGACTCCGTTGACGATCTGACGACGGTTATCGGTTCTCTGAAGGTCTAGATTGCTCTGGGTGCAGAAGCTTGCTGAGAGGAGGAAGACGTTGAGTGTTTGTATCTGCCTCTCTGGTGGTGCGAAGTCTCTGTGTGTTCGTTGTGTAGGTAGGTATGTGTGTACGTCAGGAAGAAGGAAATAATCCCTCTATTTATAGCTTTGCAGGCTGGCTGCTCATGCGCGCATGTAGGATGCGCCTGTATGCGGGGACGCCACGTGTTGATTGCTGATGGAGGTGCATGGATGATGCGCCCTGATCGAGGGGTTGACTTCTTCATGTTGCTGTTGTGAGCCGGCATGTAGCAGAGAAGAAGATCTTTTGTTGCTGAGGTCTTGGGTGAGTCGAGTCAAAGGACACGTGTCATCGGCCCGTGGCTCGGAGATCTCAGATTTGGTGGGGAATGATCTGGTAGGATGCGCCTGAGATTGGACGCATGAGGAGACTTGGCTCGTAACCTTTAGGAGTCACGAACCATTCTGGGCGCATGGCTTTTGAGGCGCATGCAGAGCTTCAGTAGTGACTTTACTCCTGTCTTTTGGGATCAAGGAGAAGTCTGGGGTGCATGGCTTTTGAGGCGCATGCAGAGTTTTAACAGTGACTTTCCTTCTGTCTTTAGGGATCAGTGAAAAGTCTGAGGCGCACAGCTTTTGAGGCGTATGCAGATTTGGGCGCATGGCTGCGGAGGCGCATACGAGTGGTTGGGCGGCCACGTAGCTTGTAACCGCCGGAGGAAAGTAATGATGATGCTGATGTTGGCGACGCTTCGTTTTCTAAAAAAGCTGTCAACTGCAGTCTTTGGGGGGCGTACTGCCAACTCTGTCAGACTTCAGCATTTAATGTTCTTTGACAGGTGATGGACTGTTGGAGTGGGCGCATCGATCGGTGTTCCACTAGGCGCATGGGGGCGCATTCCTGTGATGTGCTTGGTACTGAAAGGTGCGTCTGTGTGGTGCGCTTGATGTTGAAGGACGCGTCTGTGTGATGCACGGTCTGGCCGGCGCATCCACTTCGTGACACGTCTTTAATGGTGCGACTGTTACGTTCTTCGAGTGCTTTAAATAGCCGTTTTGACTTAGCTGAATTCGAAGCGTCCGGTTCATCCATTTAATGCAAATTCATTGCACGGAATTCGGAGAGCCATCCACTTGGCGCATGGGTTTGATTTGCCCGGCCTATAAATAGTGGCATGGAGAGAGTTTGCTTCTCGTTCTCTCACGTTCTTCCAACATGAACTTGTTTACTCGGATGCATTCTGTTGACGAGATGCTCCCGAGGGTGAAGATGCGACGCAGTGTCTTCATTGGTGCACTTGAAGGTGACTGTTACATCCAAAAGTCGGAGTCGAGGGCTTCTGAGGCAGGCGGAAGGTGCCTGTTGCATCCAAAGATAGGGATGCTCGAGCCTCGTCATCGTTGTGCAGGAAGAGCCGTAGATCGGAATGGTGGTGCTGCGGCTTTTGTGGCTCTTTCTTCCTTCAAAATGGGTGTAGCCCATTTTGGTTGTGTTGAAAGCTGCTCCTTTGGCCGTGGTTTCGATCACGGTCTTCCTTGGTGTTTGGAGGCTCTTTCGAAGCCTCCCCTGGCCACAGGTTGGCTTGTGGTTCTTTTCCCTTCCTTGGCTAGAGGGTTGATTGCCACCCTCGTTCTGCTCAATAAATGCTTTATTAGTCGAAGCATTTAGATGGCGGTGAGCCTGGCTGGAAGAGCGGCACATAACTGGGCTGCTGAAGGGATGCACATAACTGGGATGCACATAACTGAGCTGCTGAAGAGGATGCGCCTTGCTGAGGACGCATGGTGGGATGCGCCTGGCTGAGGGCGCATGTTGATTGTTGTGCCTACTTGAGGGCGCATGTTGGCTGCTGGCTGTAGACTTAGGATCTTTTTTTTGTAGAAATTCTTCTTTGTACAGTCTTTCTTAGACAAGTAATAGACTTTTATATGTTAAATAAAAAGTTCTCTTTCAATGTCTATATTTGTTGCTTTTTGCTATGAAGTACTTTGTCCAAGCTTTGGCGCATGTAGTCTGGCGCATAGACTTTCTGGTTCTGAAATTCCATGCTTCTACATATATGTGTATGTATATGTGTGTGTGTGAGCCATTGTATATGTGTGTGTGAGTCTAGATATGGGTATATAGGTGAGCCTATATATGTAGCTTGGCCTATGTGTATGAGCCTATAGGAGAACCTATATTTGTGGTGTTATATGTGAGTGAGTGAGTGAGTTTGTGTGTGTGAGTGTCTAGTTAGATGTGAGAATGGTACAAGGGTAAGGTAATGGTTAGATAACCAACATGTAATCTAAGATGGACTAGATATCTAGGAAACCTATATTTCTTGGTAGGTAAACCCTACATAGGATAGTATCTAGCTACCCTAAGGAGCCTAGGCTAGTATCTTGAGTATTAGCGAGGTTTCCTTTGTAATGGGCAAGGTATAGATATTTACCTTGTGAAGGGTAAATATAGGTAATACCTAGAAGCTAAGGTATGTGAGTTTAGGGTTTAAGATATAGTTAGAATTTGGTTCCCTTGGTTGGTAATGGTTAGGATTAGTGTCCTTAGACTAGTTTTGACCTCGGTTGACCGTTTTGACCAAAAGTCAAGAAAAGTCAACCGAAAGTCAAACTTAGCCTATAAGTGACTAGAATTGACCGAAACTAAACCAGAGTTGACCAGTTGACTGAAAGTCAACAGTTGGTCAATATTAGACTAGTTTGACCTAGGGTTGACTCAGTATTGACCAGAGTTGACCAGAGTTGACTTTTTAACCAAAAGTAAACTGTAAGTCAATCTTTGACCCAGATTGACCTAGTTTGACTTGGATTGACTTCCTGTGACCTTGTTTGACCTTGGTTGACCTAGTGTGACCTAGTTTAGCTTGGTGTGACTTAGTTTGACCTAGTTTTGACTTAGACTTGCATATCATGACTCGATTAGCTTTCCTTTCATTATTAAACCATGTTTTGACTTGTAGTATCTCATCTTTAGGTCTGTGATTACTCTGAGCGTCTGTTCACCTTATCAGCTCAGGACCACAGGCGAGTACATTCTCTGATAATATTTATGTTTTATGATATCGTCTTTGTTTCTAGTATTTAGTGTAGATATCCTTGTTCTTTTGACACATGGTGCATACGAATTGGTATTGTCTGGATCCCATCATAAGACGTTATTCCTCTTATATATGGTATATACTGGGCAAGTCTTCATTGTTTATTGTTCATTGTATAGATACGATTCCTGCGTAGGCTCGCGACCTCCTCAGAGAATACGTATCATGAGATGTTATATTATACCTTCGTACGGAGGTGACAGGTTTATATATCTTGTTGTTAGATGTTAGATGTTATAGAGGACCTATACAGCGTTCTACCGCCGACACTACGGCGTAGGCTGGACGTACCCACGTTCTCGTGCCCCTAAATAGGGTGCGGGTCGTGACAGCCGTAGATTGAGTGTCGTTGAACAAGTTATAGTCTTAAGATTTGACGACGTATGATTCAAACAACTTAGAAATTGACGTGTACGGGACGTGCACGGGATCGAGGATTATGCAAGTATGAAACGCGAAAATGATCGAGTAGATGAAATCGAATCGCGAAAAAAGTTAAGGTGTAGCGAATGGATGACTTGATAAAGGGAATCGATGGGTGAAATCGTATAGAGAAAGTTAGCACGATGGGCAGATAGGGTGCATGAAAGGTTAGATTTTAAATTTAGCGAATGACTCTAAGGATTGGATGGAATGTTGCTCGATGGTTTGAGTTAGCAAGGAATGATGCGAATTGAGGAAATACGTTGGTCAATGACTTAAGATAGAGGGATGAACGATACTCGAATTTGGGTTTAAAGAAATTGATGTTGTGAACGATTCGAGGGGTAATGATCGAATTTGAATTTGAATGTCGAGGAGATTATCCAGTCGGACGCTAGCACCATTCGTACGATTCAGAATTTGTTGCAAAGGAAGATCGTCAGGTCACGCATGTCATCGATGGTATTGAGGCGTATCAAAGATCGACATGCGATAACTCGGAGTACTCTGACTCGGCGAATGACGATCGTACAAGTGTTATTGTTCGGTTGGATGCTATACTTAGGATTTTGATTGAGATGGATGTTGGATGAAAATGATCGTGTCTTGATGGTTACGTTGATAACCACAACGTCGACGATCTTGTCTTGCGCGAGCGTGACTCTAGCCTCGCACTTGTGTTGCGTCGGATTTGGGGCGATCGTTCTGCGTGAGCGCTGACATGGTGATTCATGTCGCGGGAATAATCGAACTCGGAAAATCAGGATGCGGCAACTTTGATTGTCTCGACTTGTCGGTTTGATGCGAAGGAAAATTTAAGGATGTTAGGACTTGCGATTGATGAATGAAATAAACTTGAGGATTGAGTAGGTCCAATCCGCGCATCGAGAATGAATTAGTCTAGACTCGAACAAGAGTTATGTCCCGATGAGGATGATTATCCCGCGGGAGCGTGCATGGTGATTCATGACCACCGTGGATAATCTGACTCGCGTGAGATCGGGACACAATGTATTGTTAAGTCAGATGACCTTATGATCGATTGTCACGACCCGCACCCACTTTTTCGGATACGAGACGTGTCCAAGCCAGCCTACACCGCAGAGTCGGCAGTAGAACGCTATCAAACCCGCAAGAAATAAATGCTCAAAATATAACATTTGCTGCTCATTCATATTTCTAAATTTATTACAACATTTACAACATTTATAATTAAAGAGAATACAAGATTTTACAATTAATAAAATTGATACATCTACTATCTATTTCTAGGTTGACCTCAGCATACCCAAGCCTTCCCAATGCTAAGAGTGATCGCGGCAAAACCTGAAAAATGTTGGTTTCCAGTCAGGAATGGAACAAGCACACAAACCGACGGCAATGCGAGAACACAATAGAATAATCAAGACATGAAAATAACATATGAGAGATAAAATGTCACACCCCAGTTCTGAAATACGGGGACGTACACGGCCAGCTACACTGTATAAGGTACGAATACGCTATACGGTGATGACGGCTGTCCAGTCTGGTTGGGTATCCTAGCATGCAATCAATCTATGGCCTAAATCCGATCTCATATCCATAGGTAAATCACAATGAGACAATATCAAGAGAGATAATCATATGAAAAACAAGAAATACTCATATAAAAATCTGGAATCTACAGTACATGATAATAATGTAGACAAGTATACCTTCCCACAGTTCCTAGCATGTCTGGAACTGAAGCACACCCTCCAAGTCAAGTCCGAAAGATCCACCGGGTCGGTCTCAGACAATCTGGGAACAATCGAGGGTTGGTCAGGCCAACCGCAGCAAGTACCAGAAAGGAAGGCTCAAGGACGGACGAAGAAAACCAGTAGAATAAAATATGACAAGAATAACATCTAAAAACAGTAAATAACGGTAAGGGATCGTGCGGTACCAATGCACGATAACAATCCACAAGTGTAGTGAAGCTAACGCAATCACAATCTCCCTAGCATCCACTAACACCTGCATTACCAGCTGGAAATCAATATCAGCTGGCTAGCAGGCAACAAGCCAAACAACACAGAAGGACAAGCGGCCACACAATGCCTACGGCTTGCTATTATTAGCTAACTAGGGTTATCACAGGCCTAATTACTAACAAGATGCAATGAGACTTCAAAGTCCAGCTCCTGCTTGCTACTACCCGAATGGCCCCAGCAAAAGAAAAAGATAGATATAGCAGGCACACTGCAGTAAGATACATGTGCCCTAAAGAAGTGCCACACTCGACGGAGGGCTGGGACTGCGCTCATCTCGACGGATAGCAACAAACCCCTAGTATATATATATAGATACATAGGGCCGGGGTCAGACAAGCAACAGGTCACTGGGAAGTCCCCATGAACTACATGATTAATCTAGTTATTAGCCTAGTCAGTTTCATTATGGACCCCTGACCATGGTACTCATGGATCCATGTCCTACACATGATGCAAGACAAGACTGGACTGGTGGCTTATACATGCACAATCAAAAGAAATCAACCACGGTGTCAAGACGAGGTCATGCTGAGCAAGTCAGGACTAGCTGTCACAACAGCAATCAAGAGTAAACATGTCATGTCGAGAGTACTAGTCAGGAGTGCGCCACCACGGGCCACTATCAAGAATCAAGAGTATACATGCCAGGTTTACTGTCAAGTCCAGAATGCTAGTCAGGAGTGCACCTCTACGGGCCATTAATCAAGAATCAAGACAGGTCCAGGTCATCGTGTAATACCAGGAACAAGGTCAAACCTATCAGTCACGAGAAGTCACATGCCCAAATCGAGACATGGTTAACAAGTCGGGTACAAGATCAAGATCCCCACTATAATAGTCTCTCAAGTACACATGGGAACCTACAACTCAAATCATCAAGTCGGTCCATCCACCAGATCAATCTAGCAAGGGTCTCCCATCCATGATGGAGTGAATATCACGTCAATAAAGACAACCACCAAACACCAAGCTCATTCCCCTAACAATGCTAGGCCCTCTGACTCACAAGAATCCTCCAAGTCAATGATCACAAGCCACTAGAAAACAAGCCCCTCAACTACCAAGACACAGCAATCAAACCAGGTTCCCCAACTACCGGAATACACAAAGGTACCAGGTTTTGGGCGTTTGGGAAGTCGAGTAAAAACCATATAATAATACCCTCGATATTCTCCTCGTTCCACGAAATTTTCGAAATCACCAAAATCCAATAATCCACATAGATCCACCAAGTCAATATCCCGAGATCGTACTCTCCATAATATTCAATCCTCAGTCATATCCACAAGTCACAACTCCCAATACATAGGACAACTGTCAGCTCTATCTGACTAGACTAGGACAATCCCTAGGATGAAGGGTCAAGGGACGAGTCCGGTAATAAATATCGCCGAAAGTGGCAAGGATTATACGGACCGCTCTGGAGAAAATCTACAACCCTTAAACCAAACAAGGACCAGGGTTGCAGACCGTCTCCCGAGTGGAACCGCTCTCCTTACGCTATCCGACGGACAAGACAGGTCAGGAGCTAGGCGACTGATCTAGTCTGGAGTCTACCTAGCAAGCAATGGGATCAGGTATACCATACTAAGGTGAACAGGCACGAGCCCAGTCCAGCAAACCAAAGGAATGGTTCTGCCCAATCCTTCGAACCAAATTCCCGATCGGGAATTTTGGAAGAATCCGGCAGAGTCTCCTCTGTATTCTGGACAGGAGCTCCCAGCGAGTTGGGGCTAAAATCCACTCGGCGCAACCCGCCGCGGAATCGCAGACTGAGAACACTAGGTCTCAGCTACCAGCAGCACTACAATGCGTACTGGGAACAAATCGATAGCCGAGAACACTAAGCCCCGGCCTCCAGCAGCGCTACGAGGCGTACTGGAAAATCAATCGAACCCGAGACCACTAAGTCCTGGCTTTCAGCAGCGCTACAATGCGTACTGGGCGCCAAGCCAACAAGCATAATAATAAAATAACCACCTCGCAGGGCGCACCACAACACATGCCCATAAATCCCTAACCCAAGCACAATCACCGCCACAAGTAAGGTTAGCCAGAGCCGTTACCCGACCGCGAGTCGGACACGGGGCATACAGGGACAATCCATACATGTGAGTCGTGCTCGTGTCCTCGGAGGTGTGGATGACCCATCCGAGTTGCCCGATACGATCTACCCTGGTATCGGACCAAGCTATCCTAAGTTATCATCATGACAGTTCTACTACTAGGCTACACTAATCATGGTTATAAAATTTACAAGTACAAATTAATTAAATGAAATAAAATCCAGGAGAGAGGGCAAGAGCCGTCGATGAGCAAGGGATACTTGCCTAGAGGGCTCGGCTAGGTAAGCAAGTCTTCGGCAGTCGCGATCCAAACTAGCACGCCAATCGAGATCCTCAGAACACACAATAAACAATCATTAGCATTAAATAATAAAATAATGACAAAATCACGAAGAATGGCACGAGGCTATACCGTACGGGTCCCGCAAGCAGCGTAGGGATCTGGCACGAAAACCGAGGCATGCGGACTGATACGGGCATACAAATCGAGACGTGCACGTATATCGAGACGCACACGAGAATCGAGATGTCTCGAATATCGAGACGAACAGGAGACAACGTACACGTAAATCAAGACGTACACGCGAACCGAGGCAACAAAAGATACAATGTGACACGCAAAGCGATATAGCACGCAAATCGGTGCATGTACGTAAATCGAGGCGGCACGGGTCACGAGGAAGGCACAAAGGCCGAGACACAAGGATCGAGACAATGCACCAACCGAGGTAGCACGTTGCCTGAGGCAGCGCGGGGCTCGAGACGTCCCGCTGCCCAAGGCAGCGCGTGGATCGAGGTGCACGGAAAATAGGACGACACACAAATCGAGGCACACATTCCGAGAAGCACGGGAAACGAGGGATCACGCGAATCGAGATAGCACGCAACCCAAGCAGCGCGGGGCCCATAGCATCCCGCTGCTCGAGGCGTGCACGGAGCTCGAAGCACGCAACCCAAGGAGAGGCACGGAGTACGAGGGCTCACTGCCCGAGAAGCACGCAGGCCGAGAGGGCTCGCTGCTCGAGCGGCGCGGGGCCCAAGGGCGTCCCGCCGCTCGAGGCAACGCTGTCCCCGTGCACGACGGCTGCTCGCCGGAGAGAAAAGAAGAAGACGGGGCGGAGGAGCTCGGCCATGGTCGGGTCAGACCACCGGCGGAGGGGAACGGAGGGATAGGGAGAAGGAGCTCACCAAGGGGTGCTCGGCCAGGTCGGGTCGGCCCCGTGGTGGTGAAAGGACGGCGGCGGCAGCAGCTGCGCCAAGGGGCGGGGAAGATGGTGGCGTTGGCGTCGACGGAGGTGGTGGCGGAGGTGATGACGACGATAATGGTGGTGGCACTGAAGATGGCGATGATGGTGGCAGCGGTGGTCGTGGCTGTCGGCGGAGGAGAACGGAAGAGGGGGAAAGTGGTGGCGGTGAGGGCTGGAGATGGTGGCGATCGCGGCTCCGGGAGAGGGGCGGAGGCGATGGAAGTGGCAGGGGTCGCGGTGGAGGAGCTTCGGCTAGGTGGTGGTGGCAGGCGGTGCAGGTGGTGGTGCCGGCTAAGGGGGCGGCGGTGGCGCCGGATAGAGGAGGCCTGGAAAAGGAGAGAGGGTGGAGAGTGAGGATGGGAGGGGAGTGCTCCATGGAGAGAGAGGGAGAAATCGAGAGTGAAGGGGAGGGGGGGTGAGTCGGCCGGTTCTCCAGAGATGGTGAGGAGGGAGAGAGGGGAGTTAGGTAGGGGGAGGGTGAGAGTGAGGGTGAGAGAGAAAGAGAGAGGGGTTAGGTAGATATTTGGGAAGGGTAGATTAGGAACAAAATAATAATAATAATAATAATAATAATAATAATAATAATGAGGATAAAATTACCTCCAAGAAAATGATAAAAATTTCAAGAATACCCTAAAAATTAAAATCCTCTAATTACAATAATACGGTCAAATACGTACTTCAAAATAGGAATATTACATAAAAACTAGAAGGTACTGATGACATGGCACGGTGGAGAAGACAAGAAAAACAAATAAAATACAACTACCTATGTGGTATAAAATATCTGTTTCGACATGTGGACGGCTAGGGGGTAAATCCGGCACACTGCACGTGTCGTGTGCAGCTGCTATTCTTCACGAAAGACACGGAGGATAGTTCTGGGTAGTCCACATGTCAACTAAGATATTTCCCCTCCCAACTACTCCGTGTGATGAACGTATCAACAAGCAGCAAGACATATGTATAAACATGAAATAAAAAGACTACTATGAATCGGAAAGCAATCAGAAAGTGTACTTGCCTGAGGTCCTTAGCTTGTGAAACCAATAATAATATACCACTCAATGATCCACAATCAGTCAATACATACAGAAGTCTCCAGATGCTGAAATAAACATTACCAACGTTCTCAGAATAGTCAAATTAGCGTTGGACCCGTTGGACCCGTTTTGCACCAAAAAGTGTGCCAGAGTCAATGGTCTCTAAAGTCGTCAAACTACATGTCTACGGATCCAGCTTTTCGATACGAACTCCACTGTATGTCCAGAGTTGGATTTCGGCGGACCGTGCACAAAATCACCCGTTGAGTCGGACCGTGGGGCCCGCAAAACGGCATCCGATTCAACTGTCTCAGAATTGGACCAAACTTGGCATACAGGACCAGAAAAACGATACGGTCCTGTTGGCATAAGTTTTTTCTCGATCTGACGAGCGTGCACAAAGTAATTGGAGTTTGTGCAAAGTGTCGATACGATAAATTTTGACGGATACGTATCAAATTCGTCGCGTACACGCGACCAATTTGAATTCCGTCAAAGCCCACACGACTACGAAGTTGTTACGCACCTTTCGATGCTTTCAGTTCGTGACTATGTCGCCCTGATTGGCGGGACGCACGTGGTATCGGAGAAATTTCTAGATTTCCAAACTGTTTTCGCCAGGTTTTTCTTGGTTTTCAAACTGATTTATCCTAGCATCTACTGATTATAAAAATAATCTAAAAACAGGATTTTAATGCTGGTTAGGTTGTCTATAAGTCTATTCAGACAGTTTTTCAAAATTTACAATATTTTGGTCGCGAATCGACTGTAAACATCGGATGTTGGGACAGTTCTACGTCCTGTTTCGAACAGGTTTTTGGACAACTTTGGGTTCGATTTACGACCCGTACGGTGGAATTAACATCGAAATATTTGAAGGGATTAAGAGAGGGTCATGTTGTGAACATACCAGATCGATTGGTTCACGGAACGATCCACTGGAGACGACGATCCAACGCCTTGAAGTCGGCTAATTCCCTGTTACTGCTGTCACCATGTCCTCGGTTTCGGCCGCGTCCGACGGTCGAGCAGTCCATGGGCGGCCGGCGGCGGCCCGCGGCGGCACGCACGCACGCGTGGGATTCGCCTAGGCGTTCGGGGTCGGTGGCTAGGGTTTCGATTTGTCGCGGCTTCGACTGTTCTTCTCGGTCTCCCTTTATTCCGAATATATATACGGGTCTCCCTTTATCTCTCGGCTGTGTACTCGAATTCGAGTACAACCCGGTGCTGGGCTCGGCTCAGCTGGTGGTTAGGTGTGGGGTGGAGCTGGCCTCTATGCTGGGCTTGCTGCTTAGGTGGGCCCGCTGTGGGCTGGGATTTGGGCTTGCCGATTTTATGATTTCTATATTTCTTTTTCTTATTCTTTCTATATAAATACATTCATATATATATATATATACATATATATATATATATATATATATATATGTATATATATATGTATATATATAAAAAAAAAAATATATATATATATATACATACATATATATATATATATATATATATATATATATATATATATATATATATATATATATATATATATATATATATAGACATAATACTATATACGTATATATACACATACGTACATACAGTAGATACATTTATATTTACATACACACACTCATATATTTATACATATTCATACGCTTATACACATATATAATATATTCGTATATACACTTATTTCTATATTTCAATATATATTTCCATATATTTATATCTATATATATGATACGTATATACATTTCTATATATACATATATTTCTATTTAGCCTAATACATGTATTTCCTATGAATACATTTCCACATATACAATAAAATATTATAACTATAATCAATATTAATAATATATAAGAGTAATAAATATATCATATTTAAATCAAATAAGTAATATGAAAATATTTTGAAAATTTTCGGGAAGGGGAGCTACATCGATTTCGTGAATTGGGATAAATAACTTAGGGAGTATGTAATGTGAATTATGGTTTAGCGATGAATTGTGTCGTAGCGTGCTTGACTTGGAAGGATTGATAGGCATATTATGTCGAACGTGTTCGAAGAAATAGACTATACGAAATGGCTTGATGAACGAGCGATATGTTCTTGTTGAGGATCGATTGAAACGTAATTTATCGAAGGATGGCTTTGCTGAACGACTCGGACCCCCGTACGGTGAATGTCAGGATGTGTGTAGGAAATCTGTGCTTGAATTTTAGAAGTCGGAGTGATGTGAGCTTGGGTAGAAAAACCCTATACTATCAACTTGGTTTGACCTTAGGATGGGGTCAGTGTTGATATTGTTGTTTGGAAACTATGATTCCAATACTGACGAATGACTTTAGCCTAAAGACATAGCCTAGCGGTTAGGCAAACGTTCCGGTACGGAGCGATAGGAATTATGGAGGCACCACTCACGAGGCTCGGCTGACATGCATGTATATCAAGGACGCTTGAATGCGTGCACGATCTGACTCGAGTGGTAATGGCAGAGTTCACTATCACGAGGCTTGGCTGAAATACATGTATTTTGGGGACGCCTAAAATATGTGCACGATCCATACTAAGTGATACGTTAAATTCAAGTGAGACTTGAGGAACAGGAAAGTGTCGAGGATTTTGAGATCGTAAATTTTGAAGAAAAGATTGAGGGTAGCACGAGCGTGGCTCGAATTTGGGAAATGCATAGGAGAAGTGTGTGCGAGAGTCCTTGAACATTGAGTAAAAGTGATAAGTCGATAAGTGTACTCAGTTAGTTTCGAGGACGAAACTTTTTCTGAGTGGTGTATGATGTAGTGCCCCGTCCCGCTCAGTCAATCGGAGGAATTGGAACGCTAACGACGTTCGGACTTAGCCTTGCAATGGCTCCTCGAAGACATCGCTCGGTCGAGGCGACCGCTAGCTCAGGTGGGGTAGTTTCGGTGAACTTGCCTCATCTTAGCCTTCACATAATAAATCGTATGTTTTCAACTTGCAGAAGTAGGCTTGATAATAAAAGCGACGAATTCACATAGCTAAAGGGAATAATCCCGACGGGTCGAATTGAGTTAGAATATGGAAAGGTCCAACGGTCGGCTTAGTTGGTGCACGATGTGCTTTGAAAATGACACTCGGTCCTTCATCCCGTGGCTTGGGAGAAGAAAGTTGGTTGAGTAGGCGAAGTTATGATCGTAGCCTAAGTCATAGGCGTCGCCCGCATGAATGCTTCATAAAGCATGTACGGTCCCATCGTCCAAGGCTTGGCATAGCCTTGGCTTGCCTATGAGTTAAGTTGCATTGAGCGGCTTGTGACCTAAGTCTAGGCACCCGAGTGACTTGGTCGTCCAAGTCGAATGCGTGCACGGCACGATTCATTAAGGCAAAGCTTGACGCAGCCTTTGCTCGTTAAGTTGTTACGAAGTTAAGTTAGGCAAAGTTATGCCGGTCGACCTAAGACGTTACAAGTACCGTCCCACTCTTTCGTGGTTTGTCAAATTTTAGTAGCCACACGATCTCAAGGCCCATCGACTTGGGCAGGAGTGTTGCGTAGAGCACGATTGACTTAAGGCACGGTGCACGGACTTAGTGTTTAAGGCAAGGACCACGATTGATTCAAAGTGAGTTTTGAGAAAGGACTATCAAATAGGCGTTCATGAGTTGAACAAAATGATAGATAATAAGGAAAGAATGCTCGTGACCGTGGGTCGTCGAGGGGTCTAAAGGATAGAAGTCTTGAACTTGGTTTTGAAAGAGATGGTAACATTGGAAGAGGAATGACTGTGTGAGATATCAATTTGTATCGAGTCTTGCATGGTCATTGGACAACTTGTCGACAAAGGTGAAGATTTCCTCGAGCGACAACCCTGGGCCATGGGCCCGACTCGGCCTAGGAGGAAACATGGTATAGTCGTGCATAAGGTTTCAGCACAGGTTAAGCGGGGACTTGCAACGGAGCTAGCTACTTACGTTGAAAGGACCTCGATTAACAAAACTATACGTCCAGGTATAGCTTGTGATGCTAGTGACTAAAGTTTATATGGATGTCGGCAAAATAGTGGCGATCCGCGTGTATGCCTTTGGAAGCGTCGAGGCACGGAGTTCCTTGGCAATTCGAAGCGTGCGGCCGCATGGAGTAAAGACTTATACGGGACATAATGTATGGACGTCGCCTTCCGAAGCATCCCGCCGGCTCAAGACATGTAATTGAGAGATGAGAGAGAGCAGAGTGAACTTGTAATGTGAGAAAAGTGAGCTCGAGAGACTTGTAATCTTGGCCTTGCGCCCATTGTGACCTTTGCTTCAATATCAATAAAGAGCTTCTTAGAGTAACTTGTGTTTTTTTCTAATTTTTGCTGCTATTATTCAATGTCTCTGCATGGGACTTCTGTGCGACGACCCCGTCACAGCCGCTGGAATCGGCCGTTATGGAACCCGCCTTGCACGAGCGCAATCTAGGCTCGTACGGCATCACGCCTTAGCGAGGACGATCGCTCCTACGGGAGCGGGTCGTGACATGCCAGACTCAGTTCGAGGCCCGATTCGATGCACAATTCAAGTTGCAGCAGAAGCAGCTTGATACTCTCCAGCAGATTATTCAGACAGTTGTGGCCAACAACAACAACTCTGCGACAACCCATGCCGTAACCGAGCCTGCGGCCAGACAAAGTGAAGTCGAACCGGAGGTACCCGAGCCTACACCTGCAGCACTGAGAAGTTCCAACTTCGATGTGTCAAAATTCACAAAGAGCTGCCGCACTTCCTTCAACGGCACAGAAGATCCCTCTGTGGTGATCGACTGGTTGGAGGAGCTGGAAGATAAGTTCGAGCTCCTGGGTGTCAAAGAGTCCAAGAAAGTCGCATGCGCTCAACTTCTACTCCGATTGAACGTGCACGACTGGTGGGCCGTGCAAAAGCGAGCAATCAGACGCGACGACAAGACAACGACAATTTCTTGGGCCAACTTCCGAGAGGCGTTCGAGATCGAGTACCTCCCCGAAGCCGCTCGATAAGAGAATGAAAATAAATTTATGCAGCTAAGGCAAGGGAATATGACGGTACGGCAGTATGCAGCAGAGTTCAACAAGTTAGCCAAATTTGCTAGAGAATTTTTGTCCTTCCTGGCGAGTCGTGCTCGACGGTTCGAAGTGGGTCTACGACCATCTATTTACGCCCACGTGTCTGTTTCGTAATACAAAACGATAGGAGAGTCTCCCAACCATGCCCTCCGCCTTGAACGCCAATACCCTCCAGGTGCTGCCGGCGCTGTGCATACATACAATCACAAATGCCCTAGCCACGTGGGAGGAAACAATATGACCAAGCGTCCAAACAATGGACAACAAGGCGGATATCAAGGCCGTGATCCACGGCCTTACTGCAACCGATGTCACCATGTCGGTCACACTATCTACGCCTGCCAGATACCAGAGGGTGGATACTGGAACTGTGGCAAGAGGGGCCACGTTCGTGCTGATTGTCCAACCAGAAGGCCGAACCCAATGGCGCCCCAACAACACCATCCAATGGCAACCCTGATTGAACTGGGGATTCCCAGGACCCTTACTTTAGTGTACGTATTGATCGATAGAAAGTTAAACAGATTTAATACGTGTTCTAATCCTACATAGGCGAAAACTAGGGTTCACGAATTATACCTGTAGCAGAAAGAAGACAAGTAATTCCTAGCAATCTCGAGTGAACGACCCCAAGATCTTCTGTACGTATTCCTTCCTCGAGTTGGATGTCGTGTGGGCGACGATCTCCCAACCTTTTCTTCTCCTTGGTAGCCCTCTCTTTCTCTCCTTACGTGAATCACGAATTTAGAGAAAGTATTTGATTTTTTGATCAGTAATCTGGCGGCCAGAGAACAGAGGATATATATAGGCTACGGCAGGGACCATGAGGAGAAATTAGGGTTAGGCCTCCTAACGGATCTAGATATCCTGTGTTCAGCTCGAACACACAATCTAGGCCCATTAATATTAGCTCGGTCCACTAATGAGCTATTGTTGCACTACCTCCCTAATCCCAAATTATGTTTGTGGGCTCCTTTTATTATATGCTCATTTGGCTCCCCATGTTAAGATATCGTATGTCCGTCGATCAAATTAAGTTACTGACAACTATATTGATTCGACATCTTTTATCCTTAAGTAGTACCGCTCAACTTTATTTGTAATGTCGGATATAATCCACCTGTAGGGTTTACATGACAATCCTTATGAGCTTCTTAAGGGGACATCATCAACCCGATGTTTCGGGACATGGATTCTATTTATAATCAACAGCCCATCATACATACAATGTTATTACCCAATTCATAGAGGTTGTTGATCCATAATGAATCTCACTCTTTTATGAGTCAAAGTAATGCATACTGTATATACATGTCTGTTATTATATCCGGATTGAGAGCACAAGCATCCATAATAACAGAGGTGTTTGTTCTCTTATGTAGTCAGTACAAAGAGAACAACCTCAAGTGGTCATGTTCAATACACACAAAGTGTACTAGTATAAACCTATAGTCAAGATAGACTAATACCATATTACACTACAACCTTTCCAATAGATTGTCCAAGTCCATCTAGGTTGTGAACTATTTATATACTCCATAGGGAACTGATAATATGATCTTCTGTGTGACACCACACACCATATTATCTACAATATAGAATATCAGACATTTGCATTAAGACTTGTAACAAATACAATATGCAAACATTTGCCCATATGATTCTCATTCAAAACTTAAGAAAATAAGGTTACTACAAAAGTGATGCTTTTAGTATATAACCCTAACAACCCCAACAGCACCGTCCAAGGAATCAAGGTCCAGCGACTCGAGTCCCTCAACCCGCACCGCAAAATGGACAAGACCGTCGCCCCAATGCCCAGGGCCGCGTCTACGCCATGACTCGAGACGAAGTGCTTGCATCAGATAAGGTCGTGACAGGTATACTAAATTTTAATAATGTGCCTGCTCGTGTACTATTTGATTCAGGCGCTTCGTATAGTTTTATATCGGCGGACTTTGCCGTCGAGAACAAATTTCCTATAATATCATTAGATCTCGACCTTAGCGGAAGTACACCTTCGGGCACACCACTACTCATAAATTTAGCCTGTGCCGACGGGATTATCTGTATCGGCGGTCAAAAGATCGGTCTTGACGTGATAGTTCTAGACATGAAGGACTTTGATATCATTCTGGAAATGGATTGGCTCGGGCCGTACAACGCAACCATCGACTGCCTAGAAAGACGGTCACCTTTCGTATACCAGGAGTGCCTAAATTCTGCTTTTCGTGTGGTGAGGCGTCGTCGACCTGCATGCTGATCTCGGCAATTTCTGCTCGGAGGATGCTGTATTCTGGGTACGAAGGCTATTTGACGTCCGTTCGAGACATGCGACAGGATGGTGCAAACGCGGGTCAGACCGACGTTGTAGCAGAATTTCCTGATGTGTTCCCAGACGAGCTATCCGGCATGCCCTCCGACCGATAAATCGAGTTCAGCATCAATACATTCCCCGATACTCGACCGATTTCCAAGGCCCTGTACAGAATGGCCCCCGTTGAGCTGAAGGAACTCAAGGTCTAGTTACAAGAGTTACTCGACAGAGGATTTATTCGGCCTAATGTTTCACCGTGGGGAGCGCCCGTGTTGTTCGTGAAGAAAAAGGATGGGTCCATGCGTCTGTGCGTCGATTACCGAGAGCTGAACAAGGCCACCATCCGAAACAAGTACCCATTGTCCCGTATAGACGACTTACTCGATCAGCTGCAAGGCGCCTCGGTATTTTCGAAGATTGATCTCCGCTCGGGCTATCTTCAACTCAAGATCAAGTCAGACGACGTACAAAAGTCAGCCTTTCGCACTCGGTATGGCCACTACGAGTTCCTGGTGATGCCATTCGGCCTGACGAACGCCCCTGCCGCCTTCATGGATCTGTTGAATCGGATATTTTGACCCTTTCTTGATAAATTTGTGGTAGTCTTTATTGACGATATTCTCGTCTACTCGAAGGACAGGGCGCAGCATGCAGAACATCTACGGGCCGTGCTCCAGACACTTCGAGAGAATCAGTTGTATGCAAAGCAGAGTAAGTACGAATTTTTGCTGAGCAGCGTATCCTTTCTTGGTCACATCATTTCGTTCGAAGGCATTACAGTCGATCCGAAGAAAGTGGAAGATGTTGCTGATTGGAAGCGGCCTGCGTCTGCTAGTGAGATTCGAAGCTTTCTTGGTTTGGCGGGATACTATCAACGCTTCGTGAAAGACTTCACGAAGATTGCATCGCCATTGACTCATCTCACTCAAAAGGGAGTCGTGTATGAGTGGTCGGATGACTGTGAAACTTCCTTCCAGGAGCTAAAACAACGACTAATTTCGGCACCTATACTCACACTTCCGGATGGGCCAGAGGGTTTTCAGATATTCAGCGATGCTTCAGGCCAGGACTTGGGATGTGTGCTCATACAGCAAAATAAGGTGATATCATTCGCCTCCAGACAGTTGAAGCCGCACGAGAAGAACTATCCTACGCACGACTTGGAGTTAGCGGCGATTGTGTTCGCGTTGAAATTATGGCGTCACTATCTATACGACGTGGCGTGCGTGATCTATACCGACCACAAAAGCCTTAAGTATCTCTTCACCCAGAAGGAACTGAACTTACGACAGAGGCGTTGGCTCGAACTGATCAAAGACTATGACTTAACGATCGACTACACTCCGGGCAAGGAAAATATTGTGGCGGACTCTCTGAGTCAAAAATATCTTGCCTCGCTATCCATCAACCGCAGACTACTGCAAGATCTAGAAGAAATGTGTATCGACCTCCGGGTTCGATTCAGAGATATACGGTTGGCGCAGCTGCAGTTAGAGCCGAGTTTGCTGTAACCCCTCTTCCCAAAATTTTTATAATATTTTATTTATTTTTTTGAATTAAATGGTGATTTTTAGAATATTTTATAAATAATTATTTAGCTAATTATTACGATAAATAATTTTAGCCATGGTTAAGTTTTGGAGTACAAGGTGACTAGAAATCGTGGTACGGATAGTGCCATGGCGTGCTTTGACTAGAGTATTAGCCTTGGTAGGAAAGGTCGAGCCATATTGATGTCCTAACTAGAAAAATCAGGCCAAGTTACGACTTAGCGCTCACCGAAGATTATTTATTTATTAATAATATTATTGAGTTTAGGGAAAACCGATTATACCATTTTAGTCCGGACTGGACCCGAACTGAGCCCAAGCCCATGTAGGTCATGCGACACATCCAATGACATTCGTGTTGATGGAATGTGGCATGAAGGTCTTGTATTTCGTTTTAATGATTTAATAAATATTTCTAAGTATTCATAATTAAATATTATAATTATTATTATTAGTTGATATTCAATGACACTTGTATAAAATGGGTCTTTGTACATTTTTGAGATTATTGGACTGCGCATAATGGTATTTATACACCATTATGATTTATTGAATTTTATTATTATTATTATTATTATTATTGAGGTTATTGTTTATATAAAATTATTTACTAATATTTGTTATATGTATTTTGTTATAAATAAATATTATTATATATGGTCATATTTATACAAATAGGCTCGACACTAGGAATTTGTGCTATTGGGAGTTATTTAGATCTTATGGATAATATTATATATGTATAAGAGTAAATGGAAATATATATATACATATATATATATATATATATATATATATGTGTGTGTGTGTGTGTGTGTGTGTGTGTGTGTGTGTGTGTGTGTGTGTGTGTGTGTGTGTGTGTGTAGATATATAATAATAGAGAAAGAAAGTAAAAAAAAAAACTCATGAGCCAGGCCCATAAGGCCAAGGCCGAGCCCGACCCCCTCAGTTACTAGCCGACTTCTAGTAACAGAAGTAAACCCGCGCGTACTCACACTTTCCTCGCTCGGATGAACACCCATATGCATATTTAAGAGAGAGAAAGAGGAATTTCTCAAAACCTTAACCTACGCCCACGACCCCTGGCCTCAGGCGCGCGCCGCTACCGCGCCGCCGCTGGCCGGAGAGTCGCCGGAGTCGGTCGGGAATGTACGAACACAGCGCGCCAAAACAGAGGAGTTGGCAGGCAACAGCAGTTGCAACACCCGTTTTCGCGAGAGGATTTCTCCGTCTCCGAGACGTGGTTTTTCAAATCGTCTTTACCGGTACATCACCAATATATCCCCCTCTAATACCCTTCATTCACTTCTTTTTATTTTACAATGAACACGACGCAAATTGATTCAGAAATCGATGAAAAACCTGTCCTGAGAATAGAGGTTAGATCAACCCAAGAGCCCTGTTCGGATATCGATTTCGATCAATCGCTTAGCAATGTTTGAAAACTAATTTACAGTAGTCCTAGGCAATCTATAGGGCTTCGAATCCTTTCTTATAGAATCGGATTTCGTCGACTGTGCGTCGAGAAATCGAACGTCCAAAATGGATAAAAACCTGTTTCAAAACATTAAAATTTATGAAAACCTTCGATACGACGTGCGTCCCGCCAATCCGGGCGACGTGGTCGCGAACCGAAAGCATCGAAAGATGCGTAATGGCTTCATGGACGTGTGGGCTTTGACGGAATTCAAATTTGGTTGCGTATGTGCGCGACGAATTTGATGCGTATCCGTCAAAATTCACTGTATCGGCCTCTGTGCAAATTTCTCAATTACTTTGTGCACGCTCGTCAGATCGAGATGAAACTTGAGCCATTAGGACCGTATCGTTTTTCTGGTCCTGTATGCCAAGTTTGGTCCGATTCCGAGATAGTTGATTGGATCGCCATTTTGCGGGCCCTACGGTCCGATTCAACGGGCAATTTTGTGTACGGTCCGCCGAAATCCAACTTTGGACATACGGTTGGGTTCATATCATCAAAACAAATTCGTAGACATGTAATTTGACCATTTTAGAGACCTTTGACTCTGGCACATTTTTCGGTGCAAAGCGGGTCCAACGGCGGACACCGTTTTGATCCGAAATTACCGTTTTGCCTCTGTATCCAAAATTGGACTTAAAGACAGGCAATTCTAGCTATTTTGACTATTCTAAGAACATTGGTAATGTCTATTTCAGCATCCGGAGACTTTTGTACGAGTTTTGACTATTGTGGCACACTGAGTGGTCTGGATTATCAGTTTCACCAGCAAAGGACCACAGGCGAGTATAGTTTATTATTTGTTTTCAGTACTGATCTTTACTATGCATCAGTGTTTATTCGATAGATATATGATTTCAGTTTTATGTTGATTTTGTTCCTTGTTGTGTCGGGAGGTTGAAGTACCAACGATGTGTGATCTGACCTTAGACAGTGTAGACAGTGTAGACAGTAATTTATTATTGCAAAGTAGACAGTGTAGACAGTGATTTATTATTGCAAAGTAGAAAGCATAGACAGTGATTTATTATTACAAAGTAGACAGTTTAGACAGTGATTTATTATTGCAAAGTAGACAGCGTAGACAGTGATTTATTATTGTAAAGTAGTGTAAACTGTGATTTATTATTGCAAAGTAGATAGTGTAAACAGTGATTTCTTTATTGCATTATTCAATATAGACAGTGTAACTTTATACAATATAGACAGTGTAACTTTAGACAATGTAGACAGTGTAACTTTAGACAGTGTAGACAGTGTCGTGTAATTGTCCCGAGACCGATCACATATCAACGGTATTTCAGTCATTCGGTGAGTATTGTCTTTATTTACTATTTTTTTTTTGTTTACTTTTATTTGTCTTTTGTGTTATTTTCCAAATCATATGTCTAAAGGCTAACCTCTGTCGTATAGTCATTTTCATATATTGGAACTGCATTCAGTGAATTGTACTCGTTCCATTCCTGACTGGAAATCAATATTTTTCAGGTTAGCCGTAGATTCACTTAGCATGGGAGATACGGGGGTACTTGCAGACGAAAGTCTAGAGACTAGCTAGATAGTGGAGTTGTAGTCATTCAAATATTTGTACACGTTTATATTTTTCTACAAATATAAAACTTGTGAATATTGTAAGTTAAATTAATTATGTGAATGAGCATTATTTGTGATTTTGATCTTCATGGCCGTGACAGCGTTCTACCGCCGACACTATGGCATAGGCTGGCTTGGACACGTCTCGCATCCGTTTAAAAAAAAAGGGTGCGGGTCGTGACAAGTTTTTGTGGTGGCCCATGCAGGTCAGTTTTCGCAAATCATGCGAACTCGTGATGGTACTTATTATTCGTACTATTGCGAGCCTGCGACTAGGAAATGCTCATTCACGAATTAGGAATTAATTTAATTTAAGAAAATGGCTAGGACTAGGAGTGCTTTATACAAGTTTGTGAAACCCAAAATTTTCTAGAATTATTAATTATTAGATTTGTAGCATAGTTGTAGTATTATTATTATTTATTATTATTATTTTTATTATTTATTATTATTATTATTATTATTTATTAGTCGGAATTAGGAAAATATTATTTTAAAATTAATCATTGATTTTTTATTGTGGCCCTGTCCCCGATCTCGTGCCTGGAGTCCAACCCCGAGTCCGGACACCGACACCGAACTCGAACCGGACCCCGTTTTGTTTCCAGTCCCGAATCCACCCTAAACCCTTGAATTAATTATTAACCTTGGTTATATATAAATTCTAATTATAGTTTAATTTAAAAAAAAAGAAAAGAAATTTCTTGTGGCCTGGCCTGGTCTTCCCACGACCAGGCCACACACACACACACGCGTCGCCTTATCTCTCCAGAACCCACTCCTCTCCACAACTTCTTTCCCCCTCTCTCCATAAAATCCCAGCCTACTCTTCTCGTCCCCCTCACTTTCAACTCTCCCACTCCCTCACTCAATTTCTTTTTCCCCCCAAACTCCAGAGCTTTCCCGAACTCCGCCCCGCTCCCGTCCAGCGAGCCTCCGCGCGCGCCTCCAGCGCCCCGGCCACCCCTCGGCCGGACCTCCGCACGCCATCTTCGCCCGGCGCCACCCCCTCTCGGCCCGCCTCCTGCCGCGCCCAACTTCGGCCGACCCCCAGCGCCTCCGACCCGGCGCGCCCCGTCTCTCGTGCCCTAGCCGCGCGCGCTGTTCCCGTCCGCCACCCCGTGCCCGGCCAGCGCCCCGTCGGCCACCCCGGCGCCGCTTCCTCCGGCCAGATCCGTCCGGCCAGCACCCCGCGACCTTCTCCGCCGGCCTCCAGCGCGCCCAGCCCCCGTCCAGCGCCTTCCTCGGCCGCATCTCCTTCGGCCGCGCCCCTCGGCCACTGTCCGGCAACCCCCGACCCGCTGTCCGTGCCCGGCCCCGAGCCAGCATCTCTGGTTGCGTTCCGCGGCCTCGTGGACGCTCTGTTTCGGGACTGCTGTGGTTTCGGGTTTTCCGATTCCGCGTTCTGAGCTGATGTCTCAGTATTCGAGATTTTTTCGTGCTTGCGAGGATTATTTTCTTTATTATCATTTGAGAGCTCTAGCCGAGCACCCGAGTGTAATTTCCGTATCCATGTGTCCCTCCCATAGGTAGTATGTGATGACGCGGTCTGACCCGTTGCGGGGATTATTTCGACTCTATTGCGGGGATACGCGCGACATTCGTCACGGCGGTATATTTGGTAGTTCGGTTTTACGCTGGATGCGTACGTTTCTATCACGACCCGCACCCTGATTAGGGACACGAGAACGTGGGTACGTCCAGCCTATGCCGCAGTGTCGGTGGTAGAACGCTGTATAGGTCATCTATAACATCTAACATCTAACAACAAGATATAAAACATATCATCTCCGCACGGAGGTATAATATAATATCTCAATTCTATATCTCAATCACAAGTCTAGGAAAGATAGAGCACGATATGGGAAAAAAAAAAACTGAAATATAAATAGCGTTATCACACCACACAAGTAGATGTCCAACACAAATAAATACAAGTCCTGAAATATAACTAAGTCACAACTAACAATCGGAACAATCCGATACAAACTACAAACTATAAATACTAGACTAGACTAGGCACCCTCTACTGAGCTAGATGCTCCTCAGGCTCCTGAAGGTCACCCCCATGTGTCCCATAGAAGGTAGGACAGTCACCATCATCATCTGTAATATTTTCAACAGGTCCAGTCAGGACAGGAGCGAGCACAATACATCTCACGCAGTTCATATCATGTTGGGAAATGTAAAACATGCAAAGAGTAAGATACATGAACTGTAAGAAAAGTATATGGAAACGAGAGAGAATTTATAACTGAAATATATATATAGATATAGGATAAGTAAAACTGTAATACTAGTGATTTAGAGCACAATATGGTTATGTAAATGGCTTAGGTCATACAATAACAATAGGTAGCTCCATCATACGTGAGTGTACAATAGATGCGCACAAGATTGCACAAGATGGGATTTAATCACATAACCATTCCTACTCACCCTCTCCAATCAATACACAAGGATCCAGTCAAGTTACGTTACCTTGCACAAGAGGTTTTTATCATGTTTGCTCACGTGATCATGAGAGTACAAGATTGCACAAGAGTATACATGAATAGAGGTGTACATGAAATACAAGATGTTCGTGAAAAGCACATGACAACTGTATTTGATGCACCCGAGGGGGATAACATCGCATGACAAGATCCATATAGTACCAATCCGTGATAATAACGTGACAGCATCATGTAAAGTAATCTAGAACAAGAATAT
This sequence comes from Iris pallida, assembly GCA_029216955.1. Lineage (NCBI taxonomy): Eukaryota > Viridiplantae > Streptophyta > Magnoliopsida > Asparagales > Iridaceae > Iris > Iris pallida. Next base: position 4,117,314 of record JANAVB010043017.1, read on the forward strand.
AAATCCTAACAAGTATGAAATGATCAGAGAATGTACTCGCCTGTCACCCTGTATGACTGATATGAATAAATGTCCGAACTGGTGTCACAGAGTCCTATTTAGAGTAAAACAGGTCACAATATATCCACAATGGTAAAAATAGAGTATACAATACATACTACATGATTCTAGGTCAATCTGGTCAAAAGTCAACTCTTGGTCAACTCTGGTCAACTTTAAAAGTCAAACTAGTCAAAGTTAGGTCAACCAATGTCAAACTAGTTAAGGTTTAGTCAAACTTAGCTTAACTAGTCACTTTAGGTTAATCTTAGTCAATTCTAGGTCAATGGTGACTAAAAGTTGACTTTTGGTCAACTGTTCAAGTCTAATGGAATTTGGAACTAAATTGGATAAAGTGTTGACCCATAGTTGACTTTTGGTCTAAAAAGTCAACCGTGGTCAACCAAGGTCAAGACTAGGTCTAGGCGACTATTCCTAATCATTACCAACCCTTACAACCCACATCTGATTCATCTCAAATCCTATTCTTCTCCTTCTCCTTTCCTGTTCATTCTCCTTCTCATTCTCCTCCTCATTCTCCTCCTCATTCTCCTTCTCATTCTCCTCTCATTCATTCTTCTCATTCTCCATTCTCCTTCATCTCCTTCTCATTCTCATTCATTCTCCTTTCATTCTCCTTCATTCTCCTCTCATTCTCCTTCATTCTCCTTCCATTCTCCTTCATCTCCTTCATTCTCTTCTCATTCTCCTTCATTCTCCTTCATTCTCCTTCTCATTCTCCTTCATTCTCCTTTCTTTTCTTCATTCTCCTTCATTCTCCTTCTCATTCTCCTTCATTCTCCTTTTCATTCTCCTTCATTCTCCTTCATTCTCCTTCTCATTCTCCTCATTCTCCTGTATTCTCTTTTTCATTCTCTTCATTCTTTTCATTCTTTTTTCATTCTCCTTCATTCTCTCTCATTCTCCTTCATTCTCCTTCTCATATATATAAACTCTCACTTATAAATCTCATTCCCTTCCCCTCTCTGCACATACAAATACACACACATATATGTATGACCACACACACACACCACACACACATATATATATATATATTTATATATATTATATATAATATAATATATATATCTATATATACACAACACATACATATCTATTATATGCATATATATATATATTTTTTTTATTTTTTTTATTTTTTTTTTTATATTATAATATATATATATATATATATATATATATATAGATATATATATGCATATATATATATATATATATATATATATATATATAATATATATATATATATACTCACAAACACATATATATACTCACAAACACATGTAAAAAAAAAATATATATATTATATACTCACAAACACATATAAATATATATCTATATACATATAAATATATATCACTCTAAAAGAGGGTAAAACCATAATAAATTCCTAAACTAGATTTTTAGGGGAACCTACAAATCTAGGGTCAACTTGTAGAGAATGGTCCCCTCTCTAATTAATGTGAACGAAAGAATGCAAAATGAGGAATTAAATGAGAGATTAGAGGGTTTACCTAAAGTAGATGATGGAGAAGAAGAAGTTGGAAAGGAATGAATGAAGAGAGAGAGTGATAACTTTAGTGAAGAAGAAAGGAGATGTGGAGGGGGTGCTATAGGTGGCCGGTCATGGGAGCTTGGGTAGGGGCACTTGAAATTACAAGTTTGCCCCTCCCTAAGCCTATATGCTAAATTAAGCCAAAATGAGTTTGGAAATTGCTAAAAATAAATAAAAATTATAATTAACTTAATTACTCATGGGAGACTAGTCCAAACTCCTAAACCTAAAAGTTTAGTGTGGTGGGCCATGGTTAAATAATATGCTAATCACAACTCAAGTCGAAATTCCCCGGAGTCCCGAATCAACTCGGAATGCGATGAAATTCGAACCCGACTCCTATAATAATTAAATATTAATATTCATGAAATAAAATTCCCAAAATATTATAAAATAGAAAATTACCATTTTACCCTAACTTGGAAAAGTGAGGGTGACAAGTCTATCCACCTTAAAAAAAATTTCGTCCTCGAAATTAAAACAAAGCAATCACAGAAAAACACACGCAGAAAACAAACCCTCTCGAATACTTCTAAAGAAAAATTTCAACAAAATAAAAATCACTTAAGACACAACATCACTTGCAAATAAAAACTGTTACGTGTCCGACACGGACACGAAACCACACAAATCTCACCTATCAAAAGCCAAATCAACAATCACCAATGCAAAATATCAAAATAATCAGAGAGGTCCAACGACCAAAATACCCTTGGGCCAGAAAATGATACTGAAAATATCCTAATCACATGGTTAGGCTCTAGGTCAAACAGTCTCTAAGGTTTCACTAGCAAAACATTAAAATCACAAATCATGGCTTAAAAATTTAAAATAATTAAATCCCAAAAATTAAAGCATGAATTAAATGACTAAAATTATAAAATTTAAAATTACTCTCAAATGGAAACTGGGTGCTATAAGTCTATCCACCTTAAAAGAATTATCCTCAAAAATTAAAAAGTAAACACAAAAATCATGATCGATAATCGTATGGTGTCCAATCATTATGATACTCAAAATCTCCGTCATGCTAGTGAGCAAGGCTACGATAATCACAGAGTCCTTGACTAAGGTACATACCTCTAGAATTATGGTATTTAAAATTTTTGTATTGTCGCATGCTTGGCAGCAAAAACCTTAAATTCCCACACCATAGAAATACATCCGTAATCCGACTATATGTCCTCACTATGCTTGCTAGCATGACCCTAGAGGATTCTAAATCTCATAATCAAGGCAACCTAGCCCATACGACTTATCTCAGAAGAAAATCACATCACAAGAACAAAATTTTATCAACCAATCAAGGTACAGATGGAATCGAATTTCAAACAGTTATAAGGAGACAAATGCGGAAATGAGATCGAAGATTGGAACCTGTACTCTGCCCTGCTGCTGCCTGACTGCGAGTAATCGCCATCCTGAGGATGAATTGAACCCAAGAGATCAATATGGCACAAGATAAGATATTATCAAAGGAAGACAATTGAATTCAAATGCAAGAAGAGTTGTCATGGTAATCAAAAGATCAGAATTTCCTAAAATATGATTGAGTAACTCCTATCATACCCTAGATCCTACGTCCTAGTCGCAGGCTCGTAATTAGCACTCTAAGTCGAATACCATTACGAGATCGCACTAATTACGACAATGACCTGCATGGGCCGCCACAAAAACGTGTCACGACCCGCACCCTGATTAGGGGCACGAGAACGTGGGTACGTCCAGCCTACGTCGCAGTGTCGACGGTTAGAACGCTGTATAGGTCATCTATAACATCTAACATCTAACAACAAGATATAAACATATCATCTCCGCACGGAGGTATAATATAATATCTCAATTCTATATCTCAATCACAAGTCTAGGAAAGATAGAGCACGATATGGGAAAAGAAGAAACTGAAATATAAATAGCGTTATCACACCACATAAGTAGATGTCCAACACAAATAAATACAAGTCCTTAAACATAACTAAGTCACAACTAACAATCGGAACAATCCGATACAAACTGCAAACTATAAATACTAGACTAGACTAGGCACCCTCTACTGAGCTAGATGCTCCTCAGGCTCCTAAAGGTCACCCTCATGTGTCCCATAGAAGGTAGGACAGTCACCATCATCATCTGTTATATTTTCAACAGGTCCAGTCAGGACAGGAGCGAGCACAATACATCTCACGCAGTTCATATCATGTTGGAAAATGTAAAGCATACAAAGAGTAAGATACATGAACTGTAAGAAAAGTATATGAAAACGAGAGAGAATTTATAACTGAAATATATATATATAGGATAAGTAAAACTGCAATACTAGTGATTTAGAGCACAATATGGTTATGTAAATGGCTTAGGTCATAAAATAACAATAGGTAGCTCCATCATACGTGAGTGTACAATAGATGCGCACAAGATTGCACAAGATGGGATTTAATCACATAACCATTCCTACTCACCCTCTCCAATCAATACACAAGGATCCAGTCAAGTTACGTTACCTTGCACAAGAGGTTTTTATCATGTTTGCTCACGTGATCATGAGAGTACAAGATTGCACAAGAGTATACATGAATAGAGGTGTACATGAAATACAAAATGTTCGTGAAAAGCACATGATAACTGTATTTGATGCACCCCGAGGGGGATAACATCGCATGACAAGATCCATATAGTACCAATCTGTGATAATAACGTGACAGCATCATGTAAGTAATCTAGAGCAAGAATATAAATCCTAACAAGTATGAAATGATCAGAGAATGTACTCGCCTGTCATCCTGTATGACTGATATGAATAAATGTCCGAACTGGTGTCACAGAGTCCTATTTAGAGTAAAACAAGTCACAATATATCCACAATGGTAAAAATAGAGTATACAATACATACTACATGATTCTAGGTCAATCTGGTCAAAAGTCAACTATTGGTCAACTCTGGACAACTTTAAAAGTCAAACTAGGTCAAACTAGTCAAAGTTAGGTCAACCAATGTCAAACTAGTTAAGGTTTAGTCAAACTTAGCTTAACTAGTCACTTTAGGTTAATCTTAGTCAATTCTAGGTCAATGGTGACTAACAGTTGACTTTTGGTCAACTGTTCAAGTCTAATGGAATTTGGAACTAAATTGGGTAAAGTGTTGACCCATAGTTGACTTTTGGTCTAAAAAGTCAACCGTGGTCAACCAAGGTCAAGACTAGGTCTAGGCGACTATTCCTAATCATTACCAACCCTTACAACCCACATCTGATTCATCTCAAACTCCTATTCTTCTCCTTCTCCTTATTCCTGTTCATTCTCCTTCTCATTCTCCTCCTCATTCTCCTCCTCATTCTCATTCTCCTCCTCATTCTCCTTCTCATTCTCCTTCTTATTCTCCTCCTCATTCTCATTCTCCTTCTCATTCTCCTCCTCATTCTCCTTCATTCTCCTTCTCATTCTCCTTCATTCTCCTTCTCATTCTCCTTCATTCTCCTTCATTCTCCTTCTTATTCTCCTTCATTCTCCTTTTCATTCTCCTTCATTCTCCTTCTCATTCTCCTTCATTCTCCTTCTCATTCTCCTTCATTCTTCTTTTCATTCTCCTTCATTCTCATTCTCCTTCTCATTCTCCTCCTCATTCTCATTCTCCTTCTCATTCTCCTTCATTCTCCTTTTCATTCTCCTTCATTCTCCTTCATTCTCCTTCTCATTCTCCTTCATTCTCCTTCATTCTCCTTCTCATTCTCCTTCATTCTCCTTTTCATTCTCCTTCATTCTCCTTCATTCTCCTTTTCATTCTCCTTCATTCTCCTTCATTCTCCTTCTCATTCTCCTTCATTCTCCTTTTCATTCTCCTTCATTCTCCTTCATTCTCCTTTTCATTCTCCTTCATTCTCCTTCATTCTCCTTTTCATTCTCCTTCATTCTCCTTCTCATTCTCCTTCATTCTCCTTCATTCTCCTTCCTCATTCTCCTTCATTCTCCTTCTCATATATATATATAAACTTTCACTTATAAATCTCATTCCCTTCCCCTCTCTGCACATACAATACACACACATATATATGTATGACCACACACACACACACATATATATTTTTTATATATATATAAAATATATATATATATATATTTTATATATATATATATATATATATATATATATATATATATATATATATATATATATATATATACATATGTATATATATATACACACATACATATCTATATATATGCATATATATATATACAATATAAATATATTATATATATATATATATATATATATATATATATATATATATATATATATATATATATATATATATATATATATATATATATATTTATATATATATATATATATATATATATATATATATATATATATATATATATATATATATATATATATATATATATAAATATATATATATATAATATATATATATATATATATATATATATATATATATATATATATATATATATATATATATATATATAAATATATATATATATATATATATATATATATATATATATATATATATATAATATATATATATATATATATATATATATATATATATATATATATATATATATATATATATATATATATATATATATATATATATATGCATATATATATATACTCACAAACACATATAAATATATATATATTATATATATATAAATATATATATATATATATATATATATATATATATATATATATATATATATTATATATATATATATATATATATATATCACTCTAAAAGAGGGTAAAACCATAATAAATTCCTAAACTAGATTTTTAGGGGAACCTACAAAATCTAGGGTCAACTTGTAGAGAATGGTCCCCTCTCTAATTAATGTGAAGGAAAGAATGCAAAATGAGGAATTAAATGAGAGATTAGAGGGTTTACCTAAAGTAGATTGATGGAGAAGAAGAAGTTGGAAAGAAATGAATGAAGAGAGAGAGTGATAACTTAGTGAAGAAGAAAGGAGATGTGGAGGGGGTGCTATAGGTGGCCGGTCATGGGAGCTTGGGTAGGGGCACTTGAAATTACAAGTTTTTCCCTCCCTAAGCCTATATGCTAAATTAAGCCAAAATGAGTTTTGGAAATTGCTAAAAATAAATAAAAATCATTATTAAACTTAATTACTCATGGGGGACTAGTCCAAACTCCTAAACCTAAAAGTTTAGTGTGGTGGGCCATGGTTAAATAACATGCTAATCACAACTCAAGTCGAAATTCCCCGGAGTCCCGAATCAACTCGGAATGCGATGAAATTCGAACCCGACTCCTATAATAATTAAATATTAATATTCATGAAATAAAATTCCCAAAAATATTATAAAATAGAAAATTACCATTTTACCCCTACCTTGGAAAAGTGAGGGTGACAGTTTCCGATTAGTTCGGTTACGGTTCGGTTTTATATTTATGCCAAATTTTATCTTTATTGTGTTGGTTGTGGGATATTATTTCTGTGTGGAATATTATTATGGATGGTTTGGGTTGTTTCCCTGGTTCGGGATATTGTTTATGTTGACTTTTGGCACCGTCCCAGGATTGGGTTGTCCCAATTACAGAGAAGATGCTGCCCAAATTTTCGGTAAATTTTTCAAAATAAAGTATTTTAAAATGGAATTTTATTTTCAAATTCGGTATTTTGCAAACGAATTACAAAAGTAGTTTTGTCGATTTGAAAGTAGATTTTGGAGTTTCGTATCCCCGTTAGGCGACGACCGTATCGGTCGAATGAGCCTCGACGAAGCGCAAACGCTACAGGGTTCCTGTACGTTGAGGCGCTAGCCAGCAACATGATATTTGGACCAAGTCTGAGACGCATTTTACAACTATATTTATATTTATAATTATTTTTAGAACTGGTACTGCTGTTAGTATTTTTGGTGCAGGGCTTCGGCCTACTGTTTGGACCGTTCGCGGCACTCAGAGCTCGCCCTAGGAATTAATTAATTTATGTAAAAATTTGTAAAGGGCATAAGTCCAGTTTTCTATTTTATTTCGCTGTGACCCTGTATTGTGTAGTTTAGGTTTTTACTTTCTTTTCTGAGTTGGTTTTTGTTATTAGACGCGTAATTATAATTTAGGTATTAATTATTTTGTATAAAATTAATAAGGTTTTTCACGATAAATTAACTTGAATAAAATATTGGTAGGTTAACAAAGTCCATGTTTTATCACTAAAAGGAAAATGTAGTTTTATACATATGATATAAAAATACAAAGTTTTACAAATTAACCGGTAACGGCTAATTTTTTTCAAGTAAATTAGAAAACGGATATCCAACTAATTGACAACGCACGTAGCTCGCGACGTTAAAGCGTTACAGAAGGTTAACTAAATAATCTAAAATATGACTAGGGTCTACTTCTAGAGATTGTAACTAGCACACCTAGAATGGTTTCATTATGGTTCTAAGTCATGGTTCTCAACTGTAGGATCTCGGAGACGAACTTGACATCCTCCTCGGTACCGACTTTTCCGATCCAGTCAATTAACAGAGGCAAGTTACGGTTATGTTTTCTTGTATTTTATTTCGTAATTGTCAAGCTGCATGTTTAAACCACATTGCTACACGAAATCCTCTCCTAGGGTTCAAATATTGATTGATATTGATTGTGGAGATTGGGAGAATAGTGTAACGTTTATGACCAATACCCCCCATATTGCATGATTGTATGAGCTTACCCCTCTTACACACGGGGATAAGCCGTATCGCGTCGTTAGGACGCTATTGTATAACCTAAGCCTGTCATAGACGATTACACATTCAAATCACATTGTTTTTAATTGTTAAATTGCTGAAAAATATTATTTCAACTGTTTAGCCTGCACTTTTCCATTATTACTTGAAATATGAGATGCATATTCGTACTTGCTCCCTCCTGACTGGAGATCCATATTTTTTAGGTGATATTGAGGATGCTGAGCTATTGTACAATAGCTACTATGATCCGGTTTTGTACCCTGTGGTGTTGCCGGAGTCCTCCTTGGAGGACGCAGGACCTGAGGCCGACGAGCCTATCGCTTAGCTAGTCGCTTCCAGTTTTTCTAGTTTGTTGTTTTGGAGTTTTGTTAATTTTGAATTCAGCACTTTATTTCAGTTCTTTCATTTCCAGTTGTACTTTTCAAATGTTGAATAAAAGTTTTAAAATTTTCGTATATTCGAGTTGTGACAAATATATAGATGTTGTTGTGAATACCTGCATATAGAACAGCTTACTGCCGCCGTCTCACAACGGTGCAGGCTGGGCATAATCCGGTTCGACCCAATAATTTGGGATCGGGTCGTGACATGTTTTTAGTGGTGGCCGATGCAGGTCATCAACAACTTAAGTGAACGTACCTAGAAACAACTAGAACACTAGAACATTAATTTGTCACAACATAGGACCGAAATATATTATAAATAAATATTTTTGTTTGTTATAGACTGGTAGGCTACATTGCTTATATTTTGCATCATAAACCTTATCCAGCATAGGCCGATTGTATGGTGGTCTATTTTACTATCTACTTTAGTTTTTTTTATATTATATATCTTTTAGTGTCCCTTGGCTATCAGAGATTATTTTTCTCCATATCCTTATCATTCTCCAGCATTCCTTAGCATCCATATGCTTTTGTTATTTTTGGATTAGGATTAGATTTTTCCCAATCTCCTTCTTCAACAAACCTATTTCAAAATTTTCAATTAGTTGATCAAATCATACTTCTCCATCTTTATTTAGAATCTAGATCTATTTCACTGTTTAGAGTTTCAAATTCTCCTTTAGCAAACTTGGTAAACTAGTATCTATCCAGAGTATTTTTACGACTAGTGTATCCAACCATTTATCTTGATATTATTTTCAATTGACTTTCTTGGGATCAATCCTGAACCAAATTCTTCTGGAACCATTAAGCCCCAAGGTTAGTTATTACCAAAGAAATTGGTTCAACTTAGCTTGTTCACGAATCTTCCAAGAGAATTATTTTCCAAAAATAATTCCAATATTGATTGATATTTCCTAAGTTATTCTAAGACCAAGAATATTTTTATTTGTTGACTTCCTCCACTCAACTTGAAACCTTACTCTCTCTAAGAACTTCTTGATCAGTTCAAGGCCTAGAAAGCTTTTAAATTCAATGCTTGAGTATCATGAAGCACGAACGGTCAGAGAATTGATTCCATCCTAATATTGAATTTTCTTTAGTCATTGAATTTTTTTTGAATTACCGAATTATCCCTTTGAAATTCCCATGGACAAAGTTAAGAAAATATTCAGTGACCTAATATGGCTTCATACATATGCGTCGCAACCATCTATTTGAATTATAGAAACTGCGAGTATACTGCAGCCAGTTGCGCACTGGCGTGGCATAGACTCTAAGTTAAAGTGATTCAGGTGTTGGTAGGTTTTCAGATATTATTGAGACTACGTCCTAAATGCATCAAATTTGTCTCCTACGTTGCTCAGCCATAAAATGGATAAAGTTGATAGACTACTCGAAAAATTATTATTATTCAAGTTATGGAGCCAAAAATTCACTGTAGTCAGGTGCATTCTGGCGAGGCATGAATTAGAGGCAAAATGACTTCGGATATGTATGGTTTCGCGTACTATTGGGACTATAACCCTGTTATAAATGTATCATGTTTGGCCTCTTATCACCATTGATAACTTTACAAGAATTGTCTTGATTCGTTTAAATTTTGGATTATTTGGAATCTTAGCGACTAGTTTAAATTTTCAGAAATCATTTCTATAGGATTCATATGGGAATTCCACTTGATTTTCTAGGAATGTTTTCCAACATTTTAGTACCATCAAATTATTCTGACTTTTGCCGATTAGAGGATTTGCATTTCTACCGGTTGTCTCTATTTTCATAAACCTCTTATCACAAGCTTGAAGGAATAGATTTCCTATGAAATTCTACTTAATCTTCCTAGAACTATTTAGGACCATATCAATCTTTGTTGACTCAATCTCTTTCATGTTTCAACCTTAGTACGTTGTATATATATATATTTTTATATTGATTTAATTATTTATTTATTTATTTATTATTATTATTATTATTTTTAGTTACATATTCTGGAAGCTGTGGATAGTTGTGGTTAGCTTTATATATTAATAGTTGATACATCTTGTGGATGACTTTATGTTAATAGTTGATAGCTATATGCGAAAGAAACATAAATTGTTACCTATCTCATTTCTAGTAAGGGCATATTTGGGATCAATATTAGTTAGCTAAAGGGTAGAAAAGGTAGAAGAATATCTTGAGAAAGCTAGTCTTGAGAGAGTGGTATGTCTTGACTTGTGACTTATTCGGGTTATAACTATTGGTAGTGCTCACCAGTACCTAAACCTCATTCAAACAAATGAAGGTATTTGGCGGTTTTAGGTTTTATGATTAAAGGAAGAGTTATCGGAAGATAGATGAAAAGTAGGTAGAGTTTAGGATTTGGTAATGTTCTCCCATGGAGGAAGTGAATTTGGATATATATATAAACAGGTGAATATAATGATTAAGTAAAGAAACACTTGACGAGGATCAACTTTTATGGTTAGATGGCTACTATACCTAGAAGGGACGGATATAGCCATGGAAGGAATAACACGAGCAATGGAATGCTAGGTTCTAGAGAAAGAATAAGCAGAGAGGAATTGAGATAAGACCATTGGCATACAACTTTGGAAAGGAGCAATTGAATTTGCAATTTCTACCAAACATTGGAGGCTCATATTGGTTATGGTAAGAACGATTGGGGTTATGTAGTATTTTGCTAATGTGTTTGGATGAGAACGGTTGATAGATGCATAGTTAAAGATTAAAAATAATTAATGATTGTAATTCTGTCAATTGATTTCAAGAATTGAAAATTCTCGAATATAGGTCATGGATCAACTTAAAGAATTTTTTAAGGATTTACTATGGAAAGAAAAGATTGTAATTTTGATGTAGTCAGTTTTGGAAGAATGGCTGACAATTGGAAGTTGATGTCTGTAAAATATTTTGATCGAGAGGCATACTTGAAATTAAAATACATTTTGCTTATGCGTTACATACAACGACGGATGGAAGTTTGATTTAGATGATCTATGATTCCAAATAGGTTTAGCTTTAATACCTTGGCGGCTGCCTTAGTTTTCTGTAGATACTTAGAGTTCAACTAGTTTAGCAAGCTAGAAATTGGATCTTTGCATGGGGTATTAATAAGATTGTTATTTTTGTAAGTTATTTTTTCACATACCCTATCTTCGGACCGTTGAAATAATAAAACGATATTCTCTCTATTCCCTTTTATCATCACTCGGCCCTCAGTGGAAATATCTTACTCGATTACATTCTTATCATAGTTATATTATTCTAATCATCTTTGCTACCCTACCATCATACAACTTTTATCTTTCCTTAGTCATAAACCCTTATATTCCATTCCAATTTGATCTAAAATTTTTAGTCCCTTAACTCAGAAGATTTCATCATTTTTGCATTATCAATAAACTGTTGACGTTCGTTTCTTTCTTGCCTTTTCTGTTTCACGAGACCTCATTTTCTCCTATTTTGATCATAATTGTACCTAGATTCTTCTCGTGCCTAAAATAATTTTGATCACAACAACATTCCAACCATATCTCAGATCATATCTAGATAAACCTGGTCGTATAGATATTTTATCATTGTACCTAGTGACCATGCCTAAAATTCGATCGTATCTGATGATTTAAATTCCATGTTTGATCAAGGTTAAGTGATTTTGATTGTAGTCCGACCCTTATCTTTGAAATTTCGAGGACGAAATTTTCCAAGGAGGGAAGGTTGTGAAACCCAAAAATTTTTAGAATTATTAATTATTGGATTTGTAGCATAGTCGTAGTATTATTATTATTTATTAGTATTATTTTTATTATTTATTATTATTATTATTATTATTATTATTATTTATTAATCGGAATTAGAAAAATATTATTTTAAAATTAATCATTGATTTTTTATTGTGGCCCTGTCCCCGATCTCGTGCTCGGAGTCCAACCCCGAGTCCGGACACCGACACCGAACTCGAACCGGACCCCGTTTCCCGAACCCAATTATGTTTCCAATCCCGAATCCACCCTAAACCCTTGAATTAATTATTAACCTTGGTTATATATAAATTCTAATTATAGTTTAATTAAAAAAAAGAAATTTCTTGTGGCCTGGCCTGGTCTCCCCACGACCAGGCCACACACACACACGCGCCCCTTTATCTCTCCAGAACCCACTCATCTCCACAACTTATTTCTCCATCTCTCCATAAAATCCCAGCCCACTCTTCTCCTCCCCCTCACTCTCAACTCTCCCACTCCCTCACTCAATTTTTCCCCCCAAACTCCAGAGCTTTCCCGATCTCCGCCCCGCGCCCCGTCCAGCGAACCTCCGCGCGCGCCTCCAGCGCCCCGGCCACCCCTCGGCTGGACCTCCGCACGCCATCTCCGCCCGGCGCCACACCCTCTCAGCCCGCCTCCTGGCCGCGCCCAACTCCGGCCGACCCCCAGCGCCTCCGACCCGGCCGTGCCCCGCCTCCCGTGCCCTAGCCGCGCGCGCTGTTCCCGCCGGCCGCCCCCGTGCCCGGCCAGCGCCCCGCCGGCCACCCCGGCGCTGCTTCCTCCGGCCAGATCCGTCCGGCCAGCACCCCGCGACCTTCTCCGCCGGCCTCCAGTGTGCCCAGCCCCCGTCCAGCGCCTTCCTCGGCCGCATCTCCTTCGGCCGCGCCCCTCGGCCACTGTCCAGTGACCCCCGACCCGCTGTCCGTGCCCGGCCCCGAGCCAGCATCTCTGGTTGCGTTCCGCGGCCTCGTGGACGCTCTGTTTCGGGACTGCTGTGGTTTCAGGTTTTTCGATTCCGCGTTCCGAGCTGCTATCTCAGTATTCGGGATTTTTCCGTGCTTGCGAGGATTATTTTCTTTATTATCATCTGAGAGCTCTAGCCGAGCACCCGAGGTAATTTTTGTATCCCTGTGTCCCTCCCGTAGGTAGTCTGTGATGACGCGGTCTCGACCCCATTGCGGGGATCGTTTCGACTCTATTGCGGGGATACACGCGACATTCGTCGCGGCGGTATATTTTGGTAGTTCGGTTTTATGCTGGATGCGTACGTTTTCGATTAGTTCGGTTACGGTTCGGTTTTATATTTATGCCGACTTTTATCTTTATTGTGTTGGTTGTGGGATATTATTTCTGTGTGGAATATTATTATGGATGGTTTGGGTTGTTTCCCTGGTTCGGGATATTGTTTATGTTGACTTTTGGCACCGTCCCAGGATTGGATTGTCCCAATTACAGAGGAGATGCTGCCCAAATTTTCGGTAAAGTTTTCAAAAATAAAGTATTTAAAAATGGGATTCTATTTTCAAATTCGGTATTTTACAAACGAATTACAAAAGTGGTTTTGTCGATTTGAAAGTGGATTTTGGAGTTTCGTATCCCCGTTAGGCGACGACCGTATCGGTCGAATGAGCCTCGGCGAAGCGCAAACGCTACAGGGTTGTACGTTGAGGCGCTAGCCAGCAACATGACATTTGGACCAAGTCTGAGATGTATTTTACAACTATATTTATATTTATAATTATTTTTAGAACTGGTACTACTGTTAGTATTTTTGGTGCAGGGCTTCGGCTTACTGTTTGGACCGTTCGCGGCACTCAGAGCTCGTCCTAGGAATTAATTAATTATGTAAAAATTTTTAAAGGGCATAAGTCCAGTTTTCTATTTTATTTCGCTGTGACCCTGTATTGTGTAGTTTAGGTTTTTACTTTCTTTTCTGAGTTGGTTTTCGTTATTAGACGCGTAATTATAATTTAGGTATTAATTATTTTTTTATAAAATTAATATGGTTTTTCACGATAAATTAACTTGAATAAAATATTGGTAGGTTAACGAAGTCCATATTTTATCACTAAAAGAAAAATGTAGTTTTATACATATGATATAAAAATACAAAGTTTTGCAAATTAACCGGTAACGGCTAATTTTTCCCAAGTAAATTAGAAATCGGATATCCAACTAATTGACAACGCACGTAGCTCGCGACGTTAAAGCGTTACAGAAGGTTAACTAAATAATCTAAAATATGAATAGGGTCTACTTCTAGAGATTGTAACTAGCACACCTAGAATGGTTTCATTATGGTTCTAAGCCAAGGTTCTCAACTGTAGGATCTCGGAGACGAACTTGACATCCTCCTCGGTACCGACTTTCCCGATCCAGTCAATTAACAGAGGCAAGTTACGGTTATATTTTCTTGTATTTTATTTAGTAATTGTCAAGCTGCATGTTTAAACCACATTGCTACATGGAATCCTCTCCTAGGGTTCAAATATTGATTGATATTGATTGTGGGGATTGGGGGAATAGTGTAACGTTTATGACCAATACCCCCCATATTGCATGATTGTGCGAGCTTATCCCTCTTACACACGGGGATAATCCGTATCGCGTCGCTAGGACGCTATTGTATAACCCAAGCCGGT
This sequence comes from Iris pallida, assembly GCA_029216955.1. Taxonomy (NCBI): domain Eukaryota; kingdom Viridiplantae; phylum Streptophyta; class Magnoliopsida; order Asparagales; family Iridaceae; genus Iris; species Iris pallida. Next base: position 4,132,460 of record JANAVB010043017.1, read on the forward strand.
CATAGACGATTACACATTCAAAGCACATTATTTTTAATTGTTAAATTGCTGGAAAATATTGTTTCAACTGTTTAGCCTGCACTTTTCCATTATTACTTGAAACATGAGATGTATATTCATACTTGCTCCCTCCTGACTAGAGACCCACATTTTTTTAGGTGATATTGAGGATGCTGAGCTATTGTACAACAGCTACTATGACCCGGTTTTGTACCCTGTGGTGTTGCCGGAGTCCCCCTTGGAGGACGCAGGACCTAAGGTCGACGAGCCTATCGCTTAGCTTGTCGCTTCCAGTTTTTCTAGTTTGTTGTTTTGGAGTTTTGTTAATTTTGAATTCAGCACTTTATTTCAGTTCTTTTATTTCCAGTTGTACTTTTCAAATGTTGAATAAAAGTTTTAAAATTTTTGTATATTCGAGTTGTGACAAATATATAGATGTTGTTGTGAATACCTGCATATAGAACAGCTTACTTCCGCCGTCTCACAACGGTGCAGGCTGGGCATGATCCGGTTCGACCCAATAATTTGGGATCGAGTCGTGACAAGTTTACCGATGGGTAGTCTTGACCATGCAATTTAGATGAGAAGTTATTAATTTGGATAAGTTTGCCAGATCCCCATAAGTACACTATTACCTCTTGATATGACGATATGATCCAATGTGGATAGATTATTCACTTGGTAAGATAGGGCTTCATAGAGGTAATGATCTAACCTTGATACACTGTTGAATCCCTTCTCTTTGTCTCTTAAGATATCATCCTCATATCTTAGTCGAATTGCCTATTTAGTTCCTATTTGCCCTAGGAATTATTATTTTGTATAAATTCTGATTATGTTATCCCTATACGAACCTCGAGTTAGTTTCGATTCAAAGTTTTTCCTCAATGGTTTGATTATACATGAAATAGATACTAGAATGTTTGTAATTCTTTTGTCCTCGATTTGTTCCTCCATGTTCAATCTTTCATTTTAAAGGGTTGTGACTGATAGGACAAATACTTATGCCTTATTTCATAGTCAACTTGTTTGAATCTCTAGAAGCTCATAAACTTATACAGATATAGTTAAAGGAATGTTAGTTAACTCATAATGGCAGGACAGCAGCGCACTGTCGCCATTTATTTGAATTATGGAGACTATGGATTCACTGCAGCCAGCAGCGCACTGGCAAGTTGTAGAAGCATGGAAAATAATAAAGAAAGAGCTATGCGGCCAGGAAACCCCATGCGGTCCAGAAAGCCCATGCGACTCAGAGAACCCATGCGGCTCACCGCGTCCATGCGGCTCTGTGATCTCTATGCGGCTCAGAGAGGTGCCACGTAGCATACAAGCAACTCTTCTCTTACTGCATTAATTGCCTTGACGACTGACAGCTCTGACAAGACGACAGCCCTGATACAAAGGTGTAATTATGGCTCTGTCATAATGACAGACTCTTAGGGAAACGAAGGAAGATCTCTGACATAATCCCCCGAGATCCAGAAAATGCCACGCAGCCTAGGCGCATGGACAGTCATATGCGGCTCGAGCGTGTAGAAGCATGGAATTTCACAACCAGAAAGCCCATGCGCCAGACACTACATGCGCTAGAACTCAGACGAAGAACTTCACAGCAAAGTCAATAAGTATAGACATTTGAAGAAGGACTTTTTATTTATATATAAAAGTCTGTTACATGTCTAGAAAAGGTTGTACAAAGGAGAATTTCTACAAAGGAAAGAGCCTAAGTCTACAGCCAGCGGCCACCATGCGCCTTCAGATAAGCGCAGCGGCCACCATGCGTCTCCAGATAGGTGCAGCATCACTATGCGCCACCAGTGAGGCGCAGCAGATATCATGCGCCTCCATCCAGGCGCATCCTATCATCTCTTCAGCAGCTCAGTTATGTGCATCCCTTCAGCCAAATTCTTCCAGCCAGGCTCACCTGGCCGAGCAGAGCCCAGTTATGTGCCGTTCTTCCAACCAGGCTCGCCCGATAAATGCTTCGACACAAAGCATTTAACCCTCTGGCTGGAACCAAGGAAGAGAAGAGCACCGCAAATGCTGTGGCCAGGGGAGGCTTCGAAAGAGCCTCCAAAGCCGAAGGAAGACCGTGATCGAAACCGCGGCTAAAGGAGCAGCTTTCAACACAATCAAAGTGGGCGACACCTACTTTGAAAGAAGAGAGAGCCTTGCACCGCCATTCCGATCTACGGCTCTTTCGAAATAACGGAGACAAGGCTCGAGCATCCCTATCTTTGGATGCAACAGGCACCTTCCGCCTGCCTCAGAAGCCCTCGACTCCGTCTTTTGGATGTAACAGTCACCTTCAAGTGCATCGAAGACAACACAGCGTCTCATCTTCACCCTCGGGAGCACTTCGTCAACAGAATGCACCCGCATATTCAAGTTCATATTGGAAGAACGTGAGGGAATGAGAAGCAAATCTTCTCTCCATGCCACTATTTATAGGCCGGGCAGATCAAACCCACGCGCCAAGTGGATAGCCCTCCGAATTCCGTACAATGAATTTACATTAAATGGATGAACCAGACGCCTCGAATTCAGCCAAACGGCTATTTATGGCACTCGAAGAGCGAGACAGCCGCATCATTAAAAGACATGTCCGATGCGCCAGCCAAACAGCGCATCACACGGACGCTTCCTTCGGCATCAGGCGCATCATACAGACGCGCCCTACAGTACTCGGCGCATCATAGAGGGTGCGCCCTCACACATCTCCATACCGAGTGGAACGCCAACCGACGCGCCCACTCAGCTGTCCATCGAACGTCACCAATATTAAATGCTGAACTGACAGAGTTGGCAGCACGCCTCCCAAAGTCTGAACAGTTGACAGCTTTATTCAGAAAACGAAGCGTCGACAACGTCAGCATCATCATGACTTTATTTCGACGGCTACTGCCACGTGGCCACTCTACCATCCGCATGCGCCTCTACGGCCATGCGTCCAAATCAGCATGCGCCTCAAAAGCCATGCGCCTCAGACTGCTCTCTGATCCCGAAAGACAGAAGGAAAGTCGCCTGCATGCGCCTCAAAAGCCATGCGCCCCAAATGGTTTGTAACTCCTAAAGGTTATGAGCCGCAGCCTCCTTCTGCGCCCAATCCAAGGCGCAGCTCACCAGATCACTACTCTCTACCAAATCCGAGATCTTCGAACCATGAGTCGACGACACGTGTCCTTTGACTCAACTCATCCGAGATTTCAGCAACGGAAAGATCTTCTCTCTGCTACGTGCCGGCTCACAACAGCAGTATGAAGAGTTCTCCCTCTCGATCAGGGCGCAGCATCCATGCGCCTCCATCAGCAACCTCTACGTGGCGTCCCCACACCGGCGTATCCTACATGCGCGCATGAGCAGCCAGCTTGCAAAACTATAAATAGAAGGATCATCCCCTTCACACACACACACAGAGACTCAGAACACAAGACTCACATCACCAGAGAGGCAGTCCGAGACACTCAACGTTTTCCTCCTCTCAGCAAGCTCCAGCACCCAGAGCAATCAACACCTTCAGAGAACCGATAACCGCCGTCAGCCGGTCAACGGAGTCAACGCATTACCACTCGCTCCATTGGCACTAAGGACCCAGCTTAAACAAAAGTGTACTCCTAGGACTACATCTAAGTCCAATATTGTATCACTGTTCTGTTTGTATTAAGATTTCAATCAAAACAATTTTAATGGCAAACAAGCTGGCGACTCTGCTGGAGACTTCTTTTTTCTCTACCGAGAAAGTCGTGTCACAGGCCGACGACGTGAAGGTGGGCTCCTCCCACAAGACGCTGGTAGTGCGCCTCAATCAACAGGCGTACGAGGAGTTCATTTCTGAAGGAAGTGCGAGTCCTTCGAAGCGGCTGTCGAAGCCGAAGAAGACCCGCGCAGTCTGGGTGCGCAAAGTCGACGCCTCGGGCACCACCGTTGAAGGGGATGCGCCCGTCCAGCCTTCCCTTCCTGCTGACGTCCTCAGCAGTCAAGGTGCGCCCGCTGATGCAGCGCATCTCTCGAGGAAGCGTGCGGCTGACCACGTTCCCCAGCCATCTTCCTCTCAGGCGAGGAAGATACGTCGACGGAGCAGGGGCGCAGCCAATGCCCCGCGCATCACTTCTGGTGCGTCGCAAAGATCCTCTGTCTTTGACAGACTCACTCGCTGTAATGGCGAGAAGAATTTGGATGCTGAGTACTATGCACCCCAGCGGGCTGGTACGAAGAAATCCAAGGCGGCACGGGCCATGCGCCACAAACGTGCTATGCCAGCAGCCGGCCAGAGGCACGCGCTTACAATCACGCGCGCTGCCGATGGCAAGCTGTACAAGGTTGACTCAAGTGCTTCTGCACCGACAACGAGTCGACCTTCAAAGTCCTCGTCTCGCTTAGGCGCATTCACTGCGTGCACAACCAAGCCGAGAGAGGCAAATTCAGTGGTCTTGAACTCCCGCGCCTCCTCTGGTTGTGCGTTCGAGGTCCGTTCAAGTCACTTCAAATGCTGTGGTTCTTCCACTACTGATCGTGATGCCTGCTTGGTATTAGATCAGGGGGCGCAGCACTCACCCGACCACCCCGGCGCTTGGCCCTGCCATGCGCCTGAGAGGGGTGTGAGGGTAGCACTCTCCTCTAACGACTTGCGCAACGTGATCACTCATAAGCGCCGGTCAGGAGAGTTGACCAACAAGCACGATGCGCCTCTCACGGGGCACACTTGTGCGGTGGTCACCATCAACTGCTGTTGCAAGACGGCAGTACCACCAAAGCAGTCGGTCTTCCAACGGCTACAATCATCGACACCCCTCCGACATCGCCTTGGGACGAAGGTGTCAGCAGAAGAGGAACTAAAGGTTGCTTCATGCAACGTGATCTCCAATTCCTCATCTGTCCGGAAGACGACTGCCAATTCCTCGTCTTCATCCAAAAGCCAGCCGAGGAAAACCAAGGCAGCTGTCTCGACCTCTGGAGTGTTCGAAAGCACTCGGTCGAGGAAGAAGTTCTTGGAGGAAGCTGGGGGTAGCCAGACCCTTGTCGAGCCTCCTTCCGAAGACGAAGATGTCCAAAGCACAGCTGCGGCGGATCTTCATCAAGGCGACGATGGCCTCCCTGAAGCCCCTCAAAATGACAATGTCCTCCAGGACACCGCCGGGGGTAGTGCTGGAAACGAAGAGGCCCTTCAAGACAGAGCTGAGGGCAGTCAGGCCCTTGCAGATGCGCCTGTCGAAGACGAATTCCTGAATGTGGCTGGGGGTGGCCAAACACCAGGAGAAGTGACTCCCCCACATGAGAGCGAGGCTGAGAGCGAAGCCTCAACTAATCCATCCATATCCGGCCGTGTCATGACAGTATACATGACCGGGGGTGATCTTGAGACTGATGCGCCGCCACAGGACATTGTCCAGCGCATAGACTCGCTAGAGGGAGGACTCAAAACCCTCTCTGCCTCAATGCAAGCACTGACTCAAGCAGTGTTTGAGATGCGGTCGGCCTTGATCAGGACACCTTTGAATGGTCCCGACCCAGGAGCCAATGGAGAGTCGAGTGTGCCCCTCCAACGGACACCCTCAGACACAGAAGCACCCCGGACGTCGAAACCCTCAAACGCTCCACTCCAGGTGGTACCTCCTTCCCCGGCTCCTAGCTCCACGGAGGATGTGGTCGAAATGATCAAAGATCTGCGGGAGCGCTTTGAGTCCAAGAACAGGCAGGAGGAGCGCCAGAAGATGGGCATTCCCCAGCCTTATCCCCTTGAGTGGAATAAGGTGGTTTATCCCCCAAAGTATAAACCACAAACACTCACGCCGTATGACGGGAAGGACTCTCCACGACGGTACCTGACGTACTTCCAGTCGCAGACAGGGCATCTTCCGAAGGAGGACGCACTCCTCACCAGCATCTTTGTTGGGGCCCTGAAAGGGGTGGCGTATGACTGGTACTGCAGCCTCCCCGATAATTCCATATCATCCTTCGACGCCTGACACGCCTCTTCCTCGACCGCTTCTACGACGGTGGGAAGGACATGACGATGGCGTCTCTCATTGAGATACGCCAGAAGGACAAGGAAACGGTTCGGGTATTCATCGAACGCTTCCGTCAGGCCTGTTTCAGGCTACCTCCAGGCATGCCAGAACATGCGCTTCTCTCCGCTTGCAGTATGAACATGCTGCCTGCAGTAAAGCTCTGGCTTAACTCTACTCCCCCTCCCGACTGAAGCTCCCTAATCATTGAAGCTGAAGCTGCAGAGAAGAAGGCGGCCAATGCACGTCTTCTGGGTGTTAGCTTCCCCGCCTTTGACGATAAGGGGAAAAAGTCCGCAACCAACAACTCCGGACGAGAAACAAAGGAGAAACAGGCATTGACTGTTAATGCCTCGAAGGGCGCATCTGCGCCTACTCAAAAGCCTCCGCTGGCACCGAGACCCAAGGAGGTTTATTCATTCAATGATGACGACATCCTGCAACTCTTTGAGATACTGAAGCAGGGTGACAAGATCAAGCTTCCGGACCCAAGGCGGCCCGATGAAGTCGGAAAGGTGGACAACCCGAGGTACTGTCACTACCATCGGTTTGTTGGACACCCGACTAAGGACTGCTACGTCCTCAAAAATTACATCCAGCGCATGATCAATGCGGATGTAATCTCCGTCGACTACGAAGAGAAGACGGTGTCAGCTAATGTGGTGTCACTTCAGTTCGGCACCTTGCCGTCGACTACCACACAAGATGGCGTCGTCTCCATCCCTAAGGCGACAATGGAGGTGGTGAACTTGCCACCCACCCGTGACAATGTGAGTGGACTTGTCCCACTCACCACATCTCGAGGAGAGGTCCTCTGGGTTCACCCCGACCTCGTCTCCGAGGTAACTCAACCGGAGGTATGCCCTACCTCCAAAGCAAAAGGCAGGAAGATCAAGTCTTGCCGCACGGTCTCTTCTTCAACGGAAGAGGCGCTTCCTGTGCAGACGCGTGCACAACAGAACTCCCAGCCCGGTGAAGCTGCCGCCGAAGTGGTGCCTCCTGGCACCATCCCTGAGGAGGGTCCATCCAAGCCCTCAGCAGCCAATAAACAAAAGCAAGTGGAGGCCCGTTTCGACAGACCTCTGCGGAAAGAAAATGCTTCGGGGCTAGCCAAGCCCCACAATTTTGACATTCTGGCACAACTGGCCAGTACTCCTGCACGCTTGTCTTTGTTCGAGCTCCTGCGTCTCTCCAAGGACTCCCGAGAAGCTCTCTGCGAAGCTCTGAAGGATGCCGAATCCTTTCTCAGTCAGGTCAAGCAGCCTGAAGACCTCCCAACTACTTGTGCACACTGTCATTGTGCGGATGAAGTTATCCCAAACATAACCTTCACCCAACAAGACATGCTGCTCAAGCATCACCGACATAACAGACCGTTGTATTACACAGGGTACATCGGTTCGGTAAAGGTGAGCAGGATTCAGATCGATCCGGGGTCTTTCCTAAGCATCATTCCAAAGGCGCTGCTATCAAAGCTGGGGATCCCAATGTACCGGCTGGCACCCTCCAATACGACCATCAGTGGCTTCAACGCTAGCAAGAGCGAGCCACTGGGCAAGATCCGGCTGAAGTGTCATATCGGCAGCCTCAAAACTGAGGTAACTTGTTATGTGGTGGATGCCGAGGTCAACTACAACATCTTACTCGGACGACCATAGTTACATGAGTACATGGTGGTGCCCTCCACGCTCCACCAATGCATGAAATATGTATCCACCAACGGTGTCATCCGGACGGAGTTTACAGATATTGATCCCTTCAAAGGGATTGAGGCCTACTTCACCGATTCCGACTTGTACAAGACTATTGATGAGGAGGAAGCCAATGATGCTGATGATGAGGCAGAGACGGCAACAGAGCCGGACATGGAGCCTGAGACGACTCCTGACGCCCCCTTGAAAATCCGTCTGAAGGGGAAACCACCCCAGAAGGCGCCTCCAATGAGCATCAAGCTATCAGGAAAAGCGCCGGCTCGCGAAGCTCCCCTGAAGATACGCCTCAAGGGAAAGCCACCACAACCCTAGTGGTAAAATTACAAGGGAAGGTGCCACTCATCGGAGGCGCAACCGAGGCACCCCTCAAGGTGCGTCTTAAAGGCAAGCCGCCGCAGTCATCCAAGATGCCGGAGAGGGCTCACATAACCCTCTCAGACCCCAAAGTCAGAGCGGTGGAGGACTCTCCTGATCCGGCCCCAGTGCTTACAGATGAGGAGCTTGGCGAATATATCTCTGCTGATGTAGACGCACCCTCCTTCGACAATGTAATCCCACGGGATAAAATCTCGTACTTTATCAATAATAGAGTGTCTTTCAATTATTCTTGTCTTCCACACTGGAATACCATGTATACATTAGACAATGCTCTACGGTCGTTGCAAACACAAGTAACGACCGTCTACCACAATCAAATAGTCCCGTCTCAAGGAGTCTTCATAGTCCCTCCACGAAGCCGAGACGAAGGCACCATCATCTCGGGCAAAATCGAGCGTCGTCGGAACCTCCCGTCAATCGAGCCCGAACCTGATACCGGCAGAGTACAAGTCTATCGGTACACAGATGCGGCTAAGCACATCATCCAAAAGATGGGCTACGACCTAAAAAGCAATAAAGGCCTAAACTACGACAAGGGTCGGCATCTCCCTGTCCGGCTTTCGATGCCCAATGGAAAGCCACAGGATTACTATAATCGGACTCGACGGGGGTTAGGCTATGTCACGCCGCCATCTACTCCAGAGAGTTCAGACGCAGAAGACATAGAACATTCCCACTCGTCGGAAGCATCGACGTGGGATTCCGATACCAGTATCGGATCAGTCTTCAGGAAAGTGCTGTCAGCTAACATGACATCGGCGCAACCTCAGAAAGATGAAGGCGAAGACCAACCGCCGGAACCCTTTGAAGAGGAACCCTGGGCTCAACGCCTAGGAGAACAATGGGAGTCTCATTTTGAGTTACGAGAACCTCCCACCGAAGACGAAGTCGAGCAAATCGACCTCGGGGATGGGTCTTCTTCTAAACCCATCTTTATCAGCAAAAGCTTGGAAGGAGAAGACTGAGAATCTTTAGTCCAACTGGCTAAGGAATATATTAACGTCTTCGCCTGGAGCTACGAAGACATGCCAGGTCTCGATCCACAGATCGCGATGCATAGGTTGAACATCTTACCAGATGCCAAACCTATCAAACAACAACAGCGACGCTTCCGCCCGGACATCATGAACGCCATCGATCAGGAGGTGGACAAGCTCTTGACCAGTGGCTTCATCCGTGAGGAACAACACCCGGACTGGGTAGCCAACGTCGTCCCTATCACCAAGAAGAATGGGAAGATACGAGTCTGTATCGACTTCAGGGATCTCATTCCCGCTCCCAATCACCGATGTAATGATCGACAACACATGTGGCTTTGAACGCATGTCCTTCATGGACGGGTATTCAGGCTACAACCCCGATGACGCAAAACACACGTCATTCAGGACTCCAAAGGGTGTTTTCTGCTACACAGTAATGCCCTTCGGCTTGAAGAACGCCGGTGCAACGTACCAGCGAGCTATGAGCACCATCTTCCGTCAACATCTTCGCAAGACAGTTGAGTGCTATGTTGACGACATCGCAGTCAAGAGCCGCCTCAAAAGAGATCACCTACAGGACCTGAAGACGGTCTTCGATCTCATGCGGGCACATCAACTCAAAATGAACCCCGCTAAATCCTTCTTGGGGGTTTCTAGCGGCAAATTCTTGGGCTTTGTCATCACGGAAAAAGGCATTCATGTCGATCCCGAGAAGACTAAAGCCATCCTCAACATGGACCCTCCGAAGAACCTTCGAGAACTTCGGGGCTTACAGGGACGTCTGGCATACATCCGGAGGTTCATAGCAAACCTCTCCGGTAAATGTCAACCCTTTACTCAGCTCATGAAGAAGGGAGTCTCTTACGTCTGGACAGAGGAGTGCCAAAAGGCTTTCGACGACATCAAGGCTTACTTGACAAGCTCGCCAGTCCTAGTGGCACCTGTCGTCGGCAAACCATTCCTTCTCTACGTCCGTGCCATGGATCATTCCCTCGGCGCTTTACTCGCTCAAAACAGCGATGCAGGCTACGAGCAAGCAATCTACTACCTCAGTCGAACGCTCATCGGGGCCGAACACCGCTACAACCCCGTTGAAAAGGAGTGCTTGGCTTTGGTGTTTGCCATTCAGAAGACTCGTCATTACGTCTCGGGCCAGACAATTCACGTCATCTCCCGAGTCAATCCGCTCAGAGTTCTCATGATGAAGCCAGGGTCATTAAACTCCCGGCTGGCTACATGGGCGATCCTACTAACGCCATACAACATGGTGTTTGTCCCGCAGAAGGCGGTCAAGGGTCAGGCTCTGGCTGACTTTTTAGCTGCACACCCCATCCCAGAATCTTCGAAACTCTATGAAGACATCCCGGATGAAGTCCAAGAATCTAACGTCACCGAAGAAAGCCCCGTTTGGCGGATGTTCTTCGATGGCGCTTCAAGAACGGGCCCCAACGGCCAAACCATCGCAGGAGTGGGGGTAGTCTTGGTCTCCCCCGATCAGCTGGTCATCCAGCGCGCATACTCTCTTTCGAAGCCGTGCTCCAACAATGTTGCTGAGTACAACGCACTCGTCATGGGACTCCAGCTAGCACAACAGCTGGGGGTGGATCATCTGGAAGCCTACGGCGACTCGAAACTCGTCGTAAACCAGATTCGGGGGCAATACGAGGTTCGCCATGAAGATTTAATCCCTTATCATGAAGTCGCGTTGAACATCATTTCAACCTTCACAGGGTTCTTCATCGAACATGTCCCCCGTTTACAAAACTTGGAGGCTGACGCTCTGGCTGGCCTCGCAGCCTCATTGGCCGCACCCCTTGGGACTCAACATTATGTTACGGTGACTGGCCGAGACCTGATTTGTCCAAGAAACAACCTGTGCTTGCAAGTGGCCCACGCCATGCCGACGAACACTGGGGTTAATGTCCGAGACTGGAGGTTCCCGTTCATCGACTTCGCTGTCTACGGAATCCTTTCGGAAGACCCGAAGGAAGCCGTCTCAGTCAGGAGACGCTCTCTTCGATTCTACTACGATACAGCCACTAAAACGCTGTACCGACGCTCCTTCGACGGGCTTCTCCTTCGATGCCTGTCTAACAAAGAAGCGGCCGAAGCTCTTCGAGAAGCTCATGACGGAACTTGCGGAGCTCATCAACCAGGTCCTAAGTTGCAAGATCGACTGCGACGTATGGGCTACTACTGGCCAACCATGGTTGCCGACGCAGTGGAATATGCTAAGAAGTGCCATGCATGCCAACTTTATGCAGACTTCATACATACACCGTCGGAGCCGCTACATCCTACAGTCGCCTCCTGGCCCTTCGAAGCCTGGGGCATGGACATTGTAGGGCCAATCACCCCTCCTTCATCGAGAGGACACCGCTTCATCCTGGCCATCACCGATTACTTCTCCAAATGGGCGGAAGCAGTCCCACTAGCGGAAGTAAAAAGCTCCAGGATGGTCAGCTTTATCAAACACCATGTCATTTACCGTTTTGGGGTACCCCGGCGGATCATCCATGACAATGGTCCTCAGTTTATCAGCCACATTTTCAGCAGGTTCTGTGACAAGAATCGCATTCAAAACGTGGCCTCAACCGCCTATAATCCGGCAGCAAACGGATTGGCTGAGGCGTTCAACAAAACTATCGTCAGGCTGCTCAAAAAGGTCGTGTCATCCAACAAACCGCGCCTAGGTTTGATTCAACAGATTGATCAGAATGTGCCTATAGACAGATGGCGCCTACTTCACCAACAAACTCAAAACGCGCCTATTTTTGCATCACAGAGGCGCTCTTCACAAACTGCGCTTAGCTGACGTGGAGTCATCATTACCCGACAAACACGAAAATCGAGAAGGCGCTATCATTCCTCTGATGGCGCGGCGCTCGAGGAAGATATGACAGCTGTCTAAACAGATTGCGCCTACATCAAAGAACTAGGCGCTATCAACGGACTGCGCCTACATTTGACTATCTCAAACACACTCAGCAGACTGCGCCTACTTCCATCTGAACTCAGCAGATAGCGCCTACTTCCATCCGAATTCAGCGCACTTTGCAGATTGCGCCTACGTCTCAGTGAAGAAGGCGCAGTTCAATACAATATCAATTTAGAGCTTGCCACGTGTCCCTGAAACAGGCGCACTTTGACTAAATCAACGCCTAACTACCATTCTACATGTCCAACACGTGTCCCACTAACTGTACACGACCAAGCGCATTTTAATTAAATAATGCCACGTGTCTAGAGCAGTTGGTGCACGTTCGTGATAATGGAGTAAAAATAGGCGCAGTTTGTCATATGTGCTCAAAACAGGCGCACTTCAACCTGGCGCTCTCCAGAATAACTGTCTAAAACAGTTATTTCAGAACTCTATAAATAGAGTTTCGTTTTCATTCAACACATCACGAACACAATCAAGAGAGATCAGAGTTTTCGTCCAAGTGCTGCTGCGTTCTTCAGAGATTCAAGTCTTCAAAGTTCACATCGTCCAAGGGATAAAGCGATCGTCATCGAGATCGGATTCCTATAGTTGTACTTTCCCAGAATTCTTGTAATATTCTTTACAAAGTTTGTGAAATAAAGATCATACTTTTGTTTTTTGCAAACAAAATGGCGACTCTGCTGGGGACGACCTTTTCCTCTGATGAAAAGGTGACAACTCAATGTGACACGGCGTCTATCGGCTCGACGCAGAAGACTTTGGTCGTGAAAGTCGACCAAACGGCCTACGAAGCAATGATTAATGCACAAAGCACTCCTCGCCGCACTACGACTTCCGTCAAGAGTAAGACTCGCTCAGTGTGGGCTCCCAAGAACTCTGCTCCTTCTCTGATGAAGAACGCTGCCACTTCCTCGGTACAACCTGCTGTTTCTAAGACACCAGTGTCTATCTCTGGTAATCAGGCGCAGTCTGTTCTCTCCTTAGGGAAACAGGCGCAGTCTGCTGTTAAACCATCTTCTGGCACAGTTCATGCCAAAATAGCACAATCTCTGCCTCACAATCAGGCGCAGTCTGTTCTCTCCTTAGAGAAACAGGCGCAGTCTGCTGTCAAACCATCTTTTGGCACAGTTCGTGTCAAAACAGCACAATCTCTGCCTCACAATCAGGCGCAGTCTATTCTCTCCTTAGGAAAACAGGCGCAGTCTACCACCAAACCTTCTTCTGGCACAGTTTGTGCCAAATTGGCACAAGTTAAATCTTCTGATGCTGCCAAGGCTCAATCCAATACATTTGCTGCCCTGACTAAACAGGCGCAGTCTACTCAGGCGCAGTCTACTCAGGCGCAGTCTACTCCGAATCACTCCAGAATCCAGAAACCCCAAACTGCTCAAGCGCAGTTTGCTGAGGACAGTCCTTTGGCTGTTCCTTCTTCCATTCCATCAAAAGGAAAAGGCCCCTTGGTCTTCTCCCAATCTTCCCAAGCTCAAAACTTGAAAGATAACAGAGGGAAATGCTCTTTAGCTATCCCTTCATCTCAAAACAATGGGAAAGGTCCTCTGGCCTTTTCCAAGTCTTCTTCGATTCTTATCGAGGAGGATCCAACTGATAGTGCCTCTGCACCTATTAATACGAATATCCCCCTTAACAAGGGTTCTCGTACTAATCAGAGAGGTATTTTGCCTACTCCCAAGGCAAATATTCAGGAATTGCCTAATTTGCGGATTTCACGATCCGAACAAGGCAAATTACAAGTTTCACAAACTGAGGTTCCCAGGGGCGGTTTAAATGATTTACGGGCATATCTTAATAGAAAACCCCAATCAAAACCTACCTCTGTAAAACGTAAGCATGCTAAGATCAACTTGCCTCAGTATCAACCTTTTGAGGTAAGGAATCCTGACAATTATGCCAATCAGATGAGTACCTCTCTTTATACTCATGGAATCGAACGTTTACGAAATCAGAATCATGTTCCAAATGTCATCTATGAGTATATCCCTGCTACTTCTTCTCATCCCGTTGTCTCTGATCTTCGGGATCATCTCAGACAGAAACGGAATATCACCCCCAGTTCTCCCAAACAATCACAAGTTCATCATTGCAATCATCCTCACGAAGTGGTTATCAAATGTTGTTGCCAAACAACCAAACGTTCTGTCTTCGAGCGTCTGACTTTCCCTTCTATTGATCAAAAGAGTGATGATGAAGAAGAGGTAATGTTTGCCTCTGTCAACATGACTTCCAGAGATTCTGGGGGTAGAAAATGCAAGCACGGAAAGACCCGGAGACCTAGTCAGCACTATCTTGACCGACTTAGAGAATCAGATGATGGTGTTTACCAGCATACTCGATCTCGAAGCCGAGAAACAATCGGTCAAAGGAATCTTCCTTACAGTGATCGGTCTACTTCTCATGATGGGGGTAATTCAGACTTTGCTGTCGACAGTGATGGCTCTGAACAAACTGTGTCATCTGTCATGGCACGAGAAGTGACAGCATACGTCGTTGAAGAATAAGATGCTTCTGGTTCTAACAATCAGAATCAAAGGATTGTTGCACTAGAAGAACAATTGAAGACTATGGCCGAAATGATGGCTAAAATGCATGATGTTATTATAGCTCAACACACTCCACCGGTCATAACTCCTGAACCATTGATTTCTTCCACTCCTCAGAACCCTGGTCTGGGGGTACCACCTCTTCCAAACATCACAGTACCAGCTCAGGTTACTTTTAGCCAAACTGGTGCTGGGGGTGATGCTTACCATGCAGTTCCTCCTCTGGCTATTACTAATCAATCTAGCAATCCTCAATCTTCAGGGAATGCTAATGATGCTGTTGAACAATTGCGGAATCAATTTGAAGCCTATACACAAAGGGAAGGCTTACAACGGTTGGGCATTAAACAACCCTATCCCGCCGAATAGAAGAAAATGCAGTTTCCGCCAAAATATAAATTCCCTACCATTATGCAGTTCGATGGTACTTCATCTCCCAATCAGTATATTAATCATTTTGAATTGATGACTGATCCTCTTCAGCCTAATGATGCCCTTCTTACTCGGGTATTCGTCAGTTGCTTAACTGGCGCTGCTTATGACTGGTACCGAAGTCTACCAGATGGATGTATCACTTCTTTTGCTAGTTTCAAACAGATGTTCCTTGAACGATTTTATGAAGGCGTCAATGACATGACTATGTCAGCCCTCATTAAAATTAAACAAAGAAATAATGAGCCTGCTGAGCAATTTATCGAGAGGTTCCGTCGCGAAGCTCTCAAAATGCCAATGGGAACTCCATCTGCTGTTACAATTGATACTTGCAAGAATAATCTCTTGCCAATTATCAGTATGTGGACAGGGGCAACTTAATTCCAAGATTGGCCTTCTTTCATTATCAATGCTAAGGCAGCAGAACTCAGCGCTGAAAAATTTAAGACATTGGGGGTTCACATGAATCCTGACCAAGGCGATCATAGCTCAAACTCTAACAACAATCGCCAGAATAATAATAGAAAAGGCAAAGATACATCTGCTCCTAAAGAAACTTTGGCCATTGACTTGAGAAGCAAAGAAGCACTGGCTGTCAATGTTGCTCAATCTGCACCTATTCCATCACAACAACCTCAAAGTGCACCACGTCCTAAAGAGGAATACTCTTTCGATGAAGATGACATCATGGGTATCTTTGAATGTCTTACAAAAAGCAACAAACTGCAATTACCCGACCCTAAAAGGCCGGAAGAGGTTGGTAAGACTGATCATCCTAAGTATTATGTTTACCACAGATTTATCGGACATCCTACTCGAGCATGTTATGTGCTTAAAGGAAAAATACAAGAGATGATTAAATCTGGAGCAGTAACCCTCGAACAAGATGAAAAGACGGTGACGGCTAATGTCGTCTCTGTTCAGTTCGGCGAATTTCCACCAATGCAGATAGAAGATGGTGTAGTTCCCATTCCTCGAACCACTCTCGAGCTTGTAAACCTTCCACCTTTTCGAAATGAAGGACTAGTCCCTTTATCAACTTCTAAAGGGGAAATCTTGTGGATTCATCCAGATCTGGTCTCAGATTTTGAATCCTACGACTCTTCTTCATCTAAACAAAAGAAAAATTCCAAAGGCAAGTTTAAAAGTTGTAATATGGTTTCTCTTGAACCATTAAATGAAGAAGAGATCCTATTGGGTACCAGGTCTGGTAAGCCCTATTTACGGGAATACTCAGAGAATCAGGAAGTTCCAACCTCATCTTCTACTCCTGACACGCCTCCTGAAATTCAACCCTCTTTATCTTCAACTAACCCAACTCCTCCTCCTGTTAAACCAGCAGTTACTGATAAAGGGAAACAACCAGCTCGTTTCGATAAAGCTCTCAAAAAGTCCACTTCTCTCGGACTCGAGAAGCCGTATAACTTTGACATACTGGCTCAACTGGCCAATACTCCTGCTAGATTGTCAATATTCGAGCTTTTGCGCCTCTCTAAGGAAACTCGAGAGACGTTAAGTGAAGCTTTGTTGCAGGCAGAAAATTGCCTTAAAATTCTGAAGAAGCCGGAGAAAGAGCCTCTCTCTTGTCTCCATTGTCATAGCGTGTTGGAATTAATTCCAAATATTACCTTCACGCAAGATGACATGCTCCTGGAAGATAATCGACATGATCGTCCTTTGTATTTCACAGGGTACGTTGATACCATGAAGGTCGATCGTATCCTGATAGATCCAGGCTCTGCACTCAGTATTATGCCTAAAACAATGTTGGATGCTTTGAAAATTCCTGTACACAGTCTTACTGGTACAATCACTACTATTCTGGGGTTCAATCAAGGAAGAAGTGAACCTCTGGGCAAGATTCGCTTAAAATTCCAAATAGGCAATCTTCGTACAAAGGTAACCTTTTACATCATTGATAACCATGGTTGTTCCTACAATGCTCTTCTGGGAAGACCATTCCTTCATGAGCATAATATTGTGCCATCAACTCTTCATCAATGTTTCAAATATGTTGATGACAAAGGAGAAGTTCAAAAAGAAGTTGCAGATCTCTATCCTTTCAAGGGCGTCGAAGCATACTGCAACGATGCTCGCATGTACAAAGACGAGTTCATGAAAGTTGTCTTGGCTTTAGACATTGAAGAAGAGCAGGGAATTGAATCTCAAGACACTCTTGTAATTCCTGTTAAAGGGTGTGTCTCTCAACCCTCTTCTTTTGAACCACTAACCATCTATCTTCCTCCTAGCAAAAAGGAACAAGAACCAAAGTCACAGGATACTCTTGTGATTCCTGTTAAAGGGCGCGTCTCTAAGCCCTCACATGCTGAACCACTGGTCATTCGACTTCCTGCCAAGAAGACAATTTCTATGACTGACCAAGGAAAAAGGGAGCTCACCTCTTCTGAGCCATTTGTTATCGACCTTCGTCGTAACAAGCCTTCTCTTCCTCCTCGTTCTTCTTCTCCCCCTCTTGTTATCAATTTGACTAAGCCTGCTAAGGCTAAAAGTCCTACTGTAAACACTGTTGTAAATATCAATAAAGATGCATCTCCTTTACAGTATACTGATGTGTTGTATCATGCTGAGTGTTACTTAAATATGTTAGATAGGTTGAAGCCACTCACAATTGAAGTTGTACAATCTTACCAAACAGATGTATCATTGGAATCAACGGATAGTTCATACTTTATAGTTCCTGCTCGAAAAGCTGACGAAAGTCCAATAATCTTTATTAGAGGACCAGAACAAAAGTTTTCTTATACCGAAGACTGCAAACATGATGACACAGGACATTTACAACTCCGTCGTTACAGTATTCAGTCTAAAGAGATCATCCGTAAAATGGGATATGATTTCAAGAGTGGACTCAACTATGGAAGAGGGAGACGAACTCCTATTCATGTTACTAGCAAGAGGAATAAGCTCGGCCTTGGTTATGTATTTACATTTCCTACTATGGCTACAGCTCCTAAGATAATTGAATCCGATGATGATGAACGCACTGTTTCATCTGATACAGTTTCATGGGATTCTGACACTAGCATTGGTCACGTACATCGTATTGCCATATCCTCCAACATGGTTTCAGTTGAATTTCCAGATATCAACAACGATGTTACTGATGATGACTTCGAAGAAAGCCCTGAAACTGATCCTTGGGTACAAAAGATGGACAATCAGTGGAAGCTCCGGTTTGAAAAACGAGAACCACCTACTGAAGATCAACTAATCCAGATTGATGTAGGAGAAAACGGTATATCCCGTCCTATATTCATTAGTAAGAATCTCCCCGAAGATGATAAGCAGGAGTTGATTCTTCTCATTCGTGAATATATTGATGTCTTTGCTTGGAGCTATGAAGACATGCCAGGTTTAGATCCCAAAATTGCTACACACAAGTTGAATATATTACCTAATGCAAAACCTGTTAAACAACAACAACGGCGCTTTAAACCTGA
Source organism: Iris pallida (assembly GCA_029216955.1). Classification (NCBI taxonomy): domain Eukaryota; kingdom Viridiplantae; phylum Streptophyta; class Magnoliopsida; order Asparagales; family Iridaceae; genus Iris; species Iris pallida. Next base: position 4,150,933 of record JANAVB010043017.1, read on the forward strand.
AATGATGGATGCAATTGATGAAGAAGTTCGAAAACTCATCGCTTGTGGCTTTATTCGTGAAGAACAACATCCAGACTGGGTTGCTAATGTTGTTCCAGTTTTGAAGAAGACTGGGAAAATCAGAGTCTGCATTGATTTTCGGGATTTGAACGACGCTTGTCCAAAGGATGAGTTTCCCCTTCCAATCACTGATGTCATGATTGACAATACCTGTGGGTTCGAAAGGTTATCTTTTATGGATGGATTCTCTGGATATAATCAAATTAAGATGAATCCTGACGATGAAAAGCATACTTCTTTTCGTACTCCTCGAGGAGTTTATTGCTACACTGTGATGCCATTTGGTCTCAAGAACGCCGGTGCAACTTATCAACGAGCCATGAGCACTATCTTTCGAGATCATTTGAGAAAGACTGTTGAATGCTATGTTGATGATATTGCTGTCAAAAGTCGTCTGAAGGAAGATCACATTCAAGACTTGAGAACTATCTTCAATCTCATGCGCCAACATCAACTCAAAATGAATCCCACCAAGTCATTCTTGGGTGTCTCTAGTGGTAAATTTCTCGGCTTTGTTATTACCTCTAAAGGTATACACGTAGATCCTGAGAAGATCAAAGCCATTCAAGAGATGCGTCCTCCACGCAACCTAAAAGAGCTACGAGGATTTCAAGGCCGACTTGCGTACATCAGGAGATTCATTTCGAATTTATCTGGACGATGCAGACCGTTTACACAACTCATGAAGAAAGGTGTATCTTTCGTTTGGACCGAAGAATGTCAACAAGCGTTTGAGGACATAAAACAGTATCTTATGAACCCACCAGTCTTGGTGTCACCAATCTCCGGCATACCTTTCTTAATGTATGTCAGAGCAATGGATCACTCATTGGGTGCTTTACTTGCCCAAAAGAATAAAGAAGGACATGAACAGGCTATCTACTATCTCAGTCGTACTATGATCGGAGCCGAACATCGATATAGCATGGTTGAAAAAGAATGTTTAGCCTTAATGTTCGCTGTACAAAAGACAAGACACTATATAATTGGTCAAACAATCCATGTCATCTCCCGAATTAACCCTCTACGGGTACTCATGAAGAAGCCCAGCACTCTCAATTCAAGGCTGGCTACATGGGCTATCTTACTTGCCCAATACGACATGATTTACGTACCTCAAAAGTCAGTTAAAGGACAAGCCCTTGCTGACTTCTTAGCTGCTCATCCTGTTTCTGAGACTTCTAAACTCTACGACGAGATTCCTGATGAGACGCTCGAAACAAATCTGATCTCGGAAGAATTTCCCACATGGCATCTATTCTTTGATGGAGCTTCTAGAATTGGACCAAATGGGATTATTATAGCAGGAGTAGGGATTGTGCTCGTTTCGCCAGAAGGATTAACTATTCAACGGGCTTATTCTTTGGATGAGCCTTGTTCCAACAATGTTGCAGAGTATAATGCTTTGCTTATCGGCCTTCAACTGGCTAAACAATTAGACATACAATATCTTGAAGTATACGGTGACTCTAAACTGGTTGTTAACCAGGTTAGAGGAATATATGAAGTTCGTCATCAAGATTTGATTCCGTATCATGAAGCAGCCATTGCTATGGCCATTTCCTTCAAAGCTTTCTATATTGAATACGTTCGTCGGGCTTACAACACTGAAGCAGATGCTCTAGCAAACCTTGCAGCAGTCTTGGCGATTCCTGTCCAAAGACAGCAGTTGGTTGTTATTTCCAACAGAGAGTTATTTTGTATTGAAAATAATCACAATATTGAGTTTAGTAGAGGTCAATATCATCAATGAAGATTGGAGAACTCCTTTCATTGATTTTGCAGTTTATGGAATATTGCCTGAGGATCCCAAAGAGGCCACCAGCATTCGAAGACGATCTCTCCGTTTCTATTATAATCATACAACAAAAACTCTCTACCGACGAACTTATGATGGTCTACTATTACGTTGTCTTGCTGGTAATAAGCAAAACAAATACTACGTGAAGCTCATGATGGTGTTTGTGGAGCGCATCAACCTGGTCCAAAATTGCAAGATCGTATTCGTCGTATGGGCTATTACTGGCCTTCTATGGTATCCGATGCTATTGAATACGCAAAGAAATGCAGAGCATGTCAAATTTATGCAGATTTCATTCATCAACCATCAGAATATCTACATCCTACGGCTGCTTCTTGGCCTTTTGAAGCTTGGGGCATGGACATCATAGGCCCAATCAACCCTCCTTCTTCTAAAGGGCACCGGTTTATCCTGGCTATCACAGACTACTTCTCTAAGTGGGCTGAGGCTATACCTCTGGCTGAAGTCAAAACCAGCAGTGTCATCAACTTCATCAAACACCATGTGATATACAGGTTTGGTGTACCGCAGCGAATCATTCATGATAATGGACCTCAGTTCATTAGTCAAAAGTTCACTCGGTTCTGTGACGATCATCGCATCGACAATGTTGCTTCGACAGCCTATAACCCTGCAGCAAACGGTTTAGCTGAAGCTTTCAATAAAACCATTATCAAACTCCTCAAGAAGTTTGTCTCTACTAACAAACGGAATTGGAGTGAGAAGCTTGGCGAATGTTTATGGGCTTATCGCACTACAGTTCGCAATCCTACCGGCTGTACACCTTTCTCCTTGGTATATGGTTGTGAAGCAGTTCTGCCACTGGAAATTCAAATCCCGTCTCTGCGGATAGCCATTGCCAATGAACTTACAACGGAGAACAACGATCTACTTCGATTGCAAGAGTTGGAGGCACTTGATGAAAAGAGGCTTTTGGCTCAACAGCACATTGAGTTATACCAGGCCCGTATCTCAAAAGCCTTTAATCGCAAAGTTAAAGTACGAGCATTTCAGAAAGGTGATTTGGTCCTTACAGTCAGACGTCCTATGACTATGACTCACATGAGTAAGGGCAAGTTCGATGCCAAATGGGAAGGTCCTTTTGTTGTAAACAAAGTATTTTCCAATGGTGCTTACCAGTTAACAGAGATGGATGGCAGAATAGCTATGATGCCTATCAATGGCAAATTTCTTAAGAAATACTATGTATAAATGTGTAAAGATTTCTTGACAGACAATGTAAATAAAATTTCTTTTTATTTTTCAAAGAAGATATTACATTACATTAAGGGAGATCACTATCATCCCTATCAAACTTAGGACGAGGACCAAGCCCCTCCTTCTCACAAGCAAAATCAGCAAAGGAGTCGAAGACATCTTTGTCTGAACTCAGCAAGAATTTGAGGAAAGCTATCCTCTTTGCCTCTTCTTCCGCAGTCTTCCCCGGCTCTATCAGAAAGTCGAGGATATCCTGTGAAGGCTTTGGTGCAGAGGAGCCTTCGCCCACCTCCTTTTGATCCGGTAAGACTGAGTTGACGAGAGGCTTGGGTGCAGACGACCCTTCGCCCTTCTCTGTCCCAGCAGAAGGTTCCCCGGTGACGCTCTCGGCTTTCGGCACGATTTCAGTCTCCTTAGACATGTTGTTGGAAGACATCTTTCTTGTTGAAGGCAGTGATAAAATTCTTCATGAGTCATGTACTATTTATACTAGTCTACTGACTCTTTGTGAATCAAGGTGACTGTTCACCCCCCTTCGATGAATCTAAAGGTTCATTCATTAAAATCCCCAGCAGACATTTTTGATGAATCATTCATTCTGACGGTTCATTTTCAACCGTTCATCATATCATCATCGTTATCAAAAAAGAATTCACGTCCATATTACCTTTGAGTTCTACATATTTTCTATTGCAACTTGTTACGTCCCTATTACCTCTGACTAAGTTGTCTATTGAAATAACAAAAATTCGATATTTATATTTTGCCATGTCCACATTACCTCTGAGCAAGATATAAAGAATATAGTTATTTTCTACATCAAGAAAATATATCACGTCCTGTACCTCTGAATATGTTTTCTCGTTCTATTGCTTATCTCCTATAATAGAGTATGTAACAAGTAACTAGAATCATCCAAAATACCATTCCAGTTCATTCAAAATAAGGTCCATTATAATTGGTCAAAACAAAGAAAGACATCCCAAAAATTCAGTTATTCAGAAGGCCGGGTACTGAGCTCTGCGACACGTCTTTTCAAAGCAGCTATCTTTTCATTTTGAGAGTTCAAAATCCTTTGTCTAATTTGATTCCTTGTTGACTCGAAGTCAAAGGATTTTAGATTAGCAAAACGAGCAGTCAGCTCTTCATGATGAGTCTTGGTATTAAGCTCCTTTTGACGCTTCAGCGCAACGAGGTGATCTGCAGTTTCTTTGTTTAAGAGAATCTTCTCTTCCCTTTTCCGCTTCGCCAGAGTCAGATGTTCTTGAAGCTTGGCAATTTCTTCGTCAACTTCTGCTATTTCAGCTTCATTGGTCTCCAGCTTCGAAGATGTTTCTTCAATCTGGGTTTCCATATCAGCAGTAAACTGAGCAAAGGCTGCCAAAAATGCTTCAAGATCTTTTTCCTTCTGTTCAGCTTCCCGAGCCAAAGCTTGACATTCTTCTTCAATTAGGGAATCTATATTCCCAGATGATAGATTCTTCATTGCAGTCTTCACTTCTTCAAGCTCATTGAGGATATGTTCCAGATAAACGGCCTGAGCTTCATCTCCGTGGTCACGAATCCCGTTGATTAAATATTTTACGGATTTCCTGACTTTGGAGAAAGGAATGTTCTCACTCTCCACCATCGGCTTGAGTGTTAGATAGAATGCGTTTGTATAAGATCTTATAACGATTTTGTTTGCCTCAGAAGTGATGGGAGTTTCTGCTATCTCGGTTGGAGTAATTTCAGTTGCGACAGATGGCGTCGTCAAAGCAATAATTTCAGAAGATCTTTCTTTTGGTATCTGGGTTATCTTTATTGGAGGAGCCGTGGTAGAGCTTGTAGCAGCTTTGACTGGTTCTTCTGCGAAATATTCTCATTAGCAAGTCTTATTGTACAAAGTCGACAAAGTTAAAGCTTTACCTGATTGAGGCAATTCAATCTGTACTTGTGATGGCCCAGGTATAGGTATCTCTGTAGAGCTCTCTTCTCTGACAGGAGTCTCCAATGGAGCCATTTTCGAGCTAGTTACACTCCTCATTTGTTCTCCTGAAAGTTAACGTATTGCGTTAATTTTCTAAGAAAGTTATGAAGTTCAGAACAATAAACTAGCAATTTACCAGTATCCATTGTTCGAGCAGGGGTGCCTATCTCAGGAATAGTATATGTCACCATTGCTTGACTACTACCCGCCTCTGAACCGCCTGATAGGTGTACATTACCTCCAGCTATTAAAGAAAAGGAATCAATATGCTACAAAAACAAATATCATCATTGATAACAATCTACAGGATTCAAGAAATTTAACCTGGATCGGGTATGTATGGTGTGTCCACCAATACTGTTACCTCCTGAGGAATTTGAGCTGGCATTTCTTCTGAGACTTCCTCTGCACGATTACTTCCTGCATCGGAAGTACTAAGTGAAGGCTGATCTTCTCTGGTAGGGGTATTCATAATATTGACATGTGCTTCTTCTAATGGTTCATTAGCAATGCTCTCAACATTCTCTTCATTCAATTTATGAGCGTCAGATGGCTCATTTGTATTTTCAGCTTCTGGATCAGTAACAGTATCATCGAGATATTCAGTGCATGCCTGTAATGCATCAATCATTTCGCTATCTGAATATATTGGATCATCGGCATGAGTTTGAAGATGATCTAACGTATCGATCGGAATAGTATTAGATACTGTTTCTGGAAGCGCTTCAGGAAGAATCGCCAAAGTTGAAGGCTGGCCAATCACAGAAGATGCGTTTATTTCCATAGCCTCTTTACCAGAATGTGTTGGTTCTTCTGTAGATAATGGTTCTGATTCAGAGATGGGAGTAGGGGAAGACATCATATGCCCAGCAACAGCACTAGCCAGGATGGATGCAGCACGAGATGGACTCAATAATCTTAATTTTCTACTAACTACTTTCTTCAAACTCGGCCTTCTTCGAAGAGGCACATCCGGACTTTCTTGGTCAGCAGAAATATCCTGTTGTTTCTGTAAAGACGTAGGAGTTATCTCTTCACTCCTTACAGGTTCTTCTGCCCGTTGTCTCGATTGTGACCTAGTGGTAACTCCTTCAAGGGATTCTGCAGTGGTTTTCTTTTTCTTTGGATCTGGAGAAGCAACAGGAATATCATTTTTTCTTTTCTTCTTATCCTTCATAGGAGATTTTGTTACTCGGAGAGAAATGTTTAAGGGTTCAGTAAACTCCTCAAGGAAGTTCATATCTCTGGAGATTTCAAAAGGTTTGTCAGCAGGTTCTTCGTCATTTGGATCTTTATAAAGAATGCTCGGCTTTCCTTTCTTGGCTCGTTTGTCAGAAGCGAAGCTATGTGCTAAATCAAAAGTCTCCACAAAGGTATTGGCCGAAGTGTAAAACCTTGAATAGGTGAATAACATTCGCGGTCCATGATTTGTATTCTCAGGCATTGAGAAAACGGCCCTCGTATTTTTAGCATTATAATAGTACCAAGCCCTGGCGCCATCAATCAAATATCCTTTCCCTTGTAGGCATGTTGTGGCATTCCCTACATGGAATTGATCATAGCCGAATTGGCGTGCAAAACGGCTAGGCAAATATGGTTCAAGAATACATTCATCTTCAAATCGATGTACGAGGTGTGAAGGTCGAATCGACTTCAACCAATTGAATATAGCTGGATCTGTTGGTAGAGTATTCACTGAATCTAGGATATTAGCTGGCAATAACTCGTAGCCAGCTGGTGGATCAACACAATAAAAATCCCAGTTATCGCCGCGGTTCAATACTCGCCGACAATCTATCAAGGAGGTGTGATTCCATCTACACCCTTCATACTTTCTTAAAAAGTTTCCTCCAATAGCTCTTTCGCCAGGGCTCATCAAAACTGGACAGTGGATTAGAAGCCACCCAAATAAATAAGTGTGGGCGACTTCAGTACGTGGAAAGCCATCTTTCTTATTATTTAGCATGCCGTCCACAAAGCAACGCAGACTATGATTAAGTCGGCTTGTCATCGCCGATAAAATATCCATCCGATAACCGAACACTAGGCGGACTGCAGCAAAAAGAACACCTCTATGGAAGCGATCGACTGCACTTGCTCCAGGGACTACATACCTTCGTAGCCAAAAAGCAAGAAAGCCTGCCAGATGGGCTTTCTTAGACATACGTCTGTATCCCATCCTCATGAAACTTTCTATTTTATCTCCTATCTTGAGGGGAGGATAATCTTCATCATTTTTAACTATTATATCTTCTTGGCGAAACCTTGCCATCAACTCATTTATCTCTTCCTCATTGAAACGCTGAAAGGTAAGTGGATCAACAGCTTTCTTCTCACTAATTTGTTTCTCTTCATCATCATGTTTGAGGAAGAGATAAGATATCCATTTAGTAAGATAGCAGGAGCCTGAGCTTTCAAAATAACAACAACAGATGTGATAGTGACATAACAGCTCATCAAAGACTTCTACCATTTCAGCATTTTCAGATTTCAGCCTGTTTAATTCATCTTCAGTGGGAACATACTCCTCATAAGGAAAATTTCCCATAGGCAGCTTGGAGATATGATTCATCTCGTGAAGAGCGAAACCGATTTCTCCTTTTGGGGTCATGAAGGTTCCCGTCCTATAATTGTACCTTTCGATCAGTGAAAGGAATAGGTGTGGATTTGGAGGGAAGCCATGTACTGAAGAATAAACAGCTTAATACAGACTGATATTAAGAAGCTCTTCTTCATAATGTTCTAAAACCCAGTTGGCAATGCAGCTCCATCGTTTATAATCTGGGTTGACTAAACCTTGCATCCTTAAGGTGTTATCAGTATAATACCTACCTTTCCTAGCAAACTCATTTGCAAAAATTGGTATTCTCACTGGTAATAGACGAGATGAATTCTCAGGAGGGATGCAACCTGGTTTCAAACCCCTGAGATGAGTTGCGTAAATATCAGATGAACTATAGAAGATATCTCTGTTGTTCACCTTTTTATAACATATTTTGCCCACCCGAGCCTGCTGAACGGGAGTGATATCCCACGCCATTTGGCGGGGATAACTGGCAAACTCATATCTGGAAAGAGGTAAACTCCTAAGCATATCTGGCAAATATATAGTCTTTTCACCTTTCTTAAAAATCCTCTCTTCCACCCGCTGTTTTGGCTGAGATTCCCTGCCCAAGGCATCTCCAAACAAGAAGAGTGGTTTCTTGTGGATAGCTGCATCCAGTGACTGTAAGGGTTGGCCGTTCATCAAACACAGAAGAGTCTCATTATCCTGAGTAGTCAGGATTGCTCTTCGAGACTCTGGTAGTTCATAATGAGGGAACTTAACGTGTGACAAGTCCTCTTTGAATTCAGGTTCAGACAAAGTTCCTTGGAAGATCTCGAAGTTGGGATCTTCTCTGATATCAACTGCAAAACAGAAAAGAGCAAACATCACAACAAAGTTATCAGATTGCGCCTAGTTGACTGCTTAAAGACAGATTGCGCCTAGTTTTCAGCCAACTAGATTAAACTGCGCCTAATTCATGAATCTGGGCAGACTGCGCCTAGTTTTCTGTCAAATAGGGCAGATTATGCCTAGCTTTCATTCAAAAACAAACAGCGCCTGTTTTATCAGACAAAGCTAATCCGATAGCGCCTAGCTTTGTTACTAGGCGCGATCGAACAAACAGAGTCTAATTTTCTAGGCGCTATTTGGTGGAATGTTTAAACTTCATAAACATGAAGTTTAGAGAATCACCAAACCCTAAAAAGAGTTGGCGAATACAACTGAGCCCTAAGAAGAGCCAGTGTACGTTCCTATGACCCACCATTGATGGCCGGATGTGCAGTTTCGTGTCGAGAAACATGAATTTGTCCAGGCTCTCGGATTTGAAGAGAACCGCGCGATTCAACCACGGGAGGCGGCGTGGTCTTCTTCGATTTCTTCGAAGATTCAATTGGTGCGGGCTCCTTTCCCTTATCAGCTCGACGGGGCGCCATCGAAGTTGGATCAGAAAAAAAAAACTCGTCAGAAGAAGAAGACAAAATCAAAGAAAAACTCTCGGAAGAATTTGCCCTTGGGTATACTTTGAAGTGGTAAAAGATTAATGAAGCTTTTCAAAGGTTATTTATAGCTTTTGAAGAATTCAAATCGACATAACCGATCGCGCCTAAAATATCCACCACAACGGATTGTGCCTATTCAGCCTAAATATCCGTTCTCGCCTTAAACTGCGCAACTTCTTCAAATATCAAGCGCGGTTTGACTTGATCATATGGAAATTCAAAGTATTTCGAATTTTTGAAAATTCAAAATTCGAAAACTTTAAAGGGGGTCTTGTAGGTCCAAAAAATCAAACCGCGCCTAGGTTTGATTCAACAGATTGATCAGAATGCGCCTATAGACAGATGGTGCCTACTTCACCAACAAACTCAAAACGTGCCTATTTTTGCATCACAGAGGCGCTCTTCACAAACTGCGCTTAGCTGACGTGGAGTCATCATTACCCGACAAACACGAAAATCGAGAAGGCGCTATCATTCCTCTGATGGCGCGGCGCTCGAGGAAGATATGACAGCTGTCTAAACAGATTGCGCCTACATCAAAGAACTAGGCGCTATCAACGGACTGCGCCTACATTTGACTATCTCAAACACACTCAGCAGACTGCGCCTACTTCCATCTGAACTCAGCAGATAGCGCCTACTTCCATCCGAATTCAGCGCACTTTGCAGATTGCGCCTACGTCTCAGTGAAGAAGGCGCAGTTCAATACAATATCAATTTAGAGCTTGCCACGTGTCCCTGAAACAGGCGCACTTTGACTAAATCAACGCCTAACTACCATTCTACATGTCCAACACGTGTCCCACTAACTGTACACGACCAAGCGCATTTTAATCAAATAATGCCACGTGTCTAGAGCAGTTGGTGCACGTTCGTGATAATGGAGTGAAAATAGGCGCAGTTTGTCATATGTGCTCAAAACAGGCGCACTTCAACCTGGCGCTATCCAGAATAACTGTCTAAAACAGTTATTTCAGAACTCTATAAATAGAGTTTCGTTTCCATTCAACACATCACGAACACAATCAAGAGAGATCAGAGTTTTCGTCCAAGTGCTGCTGTGTTCTTCAGAGATTCAAGTCTTCAAAGTTCACATCGTCCAAGGGATAAAGCGATCGTCATCGAGATCGGATTCCTATAGTTGTACTTTCCCAGAATTCTTGCAATATTCTTTACAAAGTTTGTGAAATAAAGATCATACTTTTGTTTTTTGCAAACACTTACATTTCGTAAAGCTTACGCTATCCTTCATGTTTACCACGTCCACATTACCTCTGAATAAACATCCCGTACAAACAACTCCTGTGTTGTCGTACATTGATCGCAGAACTTCCACGTCCACATTACCTCTGAGTTGTTCAGCGTATCCCCCAGGATCATTCCTACCACGTCCATAAATACCTCTGAGTAGGAGGATTCTATCATTTGAACCTAATGATTGCCATGTCCACATTACCTCTGAGCAAACATGTTGGTTCCTTCAAACTTATTATCTGTACCTAAAAACCAAGGTGCGCAAAAGATAATAGGTCCACATAAATCATCAAGTTCATGAGATCAAAAATGAACACATCACAAAGATAGTGTATTTCTTTATTTTTCAAAAAAAGGGAGTACAGAAATACGCTATTTCCCCCAGCAAGAGTTGCAAAAACACATAAAAAGAAGAGAAGCTACAGTCCCCGATCCTCTCCAGGATGGGATGAGAGCTCTCTGACTCGACGTCTCAGATCGGCAGTGCGAGTTTCCACAGTCGCCTGGACTCGCAGCTCGGCTTCTTGACGCATTAACCCGACAGCCTCAGCGGAAGTTTTACTCTCATACTTCTCATCAAGCTGTCGTCGCTGCTGAGCCAAAGCAAGGGTCCGTTGAGTAAGAGTCGCTTCCTCCTGCTTGAATGCCACGTGTTCAGCCAGGACACGATCAGCTTCTAGTTGAAGTTGGGCCCACTGGTCTTCAAGACGGCGCATCTGAGCATCAACCTCTGCGATGTTAGCGTCCACCGCAGCCCGCTTCTCCGTCGTCTTCTCCATAGATTGAGACAACTGCTCCACCGCAGCCTCAGTCCCAGCCACTTCACGCTCCCAACTGCTCATATCGGCTCGATGGGAAGCCTCGATTTCAGCCATCAACTTTCCTATCTCTGCATCTATCAAGACAGAGAGGTCATTTCGTTGGATGCGCTGCAGTTCCGCGAGCCGCTCGTCCAGCTCCATCACCGAAACCTCCAGAATTTCGGCCATATGGTCATGGCCCTGGTGAATACGGATCAGCTCGATACAAGGCATTGCCAAAGCTTTTGTCGCCGCAAAGCTCCCCTTGGCATCCATCACTGCAGATACACCTTTCTCCAGCATTTTGTACACTCCCTCGACGAGGAACTTCACATACCCGTCGGCTTCCGCCAGCACCTACGGCATCATAGCAGGAGTTGAGGGAGCTACTACAGTTTGCGGACCAGAGGAAGATCCGCCAACCTCGATCTGAGAGGTTTGAACCTCGGCAGCAATAGGCTCTTCATCAACAGGGCCTAGACTGCTAGCCCGAGGAGTCGAAGGAACAGAAGGAACCGGCACATGCGTCGTGATAGTACCCCAAGAGGAAGGAGCAACAGATGGTTCCACACCCTTACCCTTCTCAAGACTGGAGAAATCACCGACGTCAACGGCCACCTCTTCTACCCCCGACGTTCTATCTGCATCAGCTACCTCCCCCGGCAAAACGGGGAGATCGACATTTATCTCCTGGCCAGCCCAGGAGACAAGACCGGCAGAAGGGTCTCATTCTTCTCAAATCCCTCTACAGGGACAAAATCTGTCGCTACCGTCTGATCGGTAGCCATCTCTATGTCCATGGTTGAAGCCAAGGAAGGATTCGGCAATGATTCGGCCGACCTCCTTTCATCATGACCAGGAGGGGAATCAACCCTCTCCTCTATCCTCACTGCTTCTGCTGCCCCCGCAACAGACTCCTGCAGCTCCGGAGCGGTGTCATCGGCAGATGATGAACTCCATTCCTCTTCATCACCAGGGAGCTGCGCACTTGCTAAACCATGTAAAGCCTCCGCTGTGGCCTTCGTCACCTCGGAAGCTGCTGCACCCTCAGGTTCCCTCCTGACATAACCCGGAGATACCGGAACCTCCACGATGACAATATCCTCCAGATCTTCCTCCATGAGAGACATCATTGTCGGCGGGATACGCACCCCAGACGAGCTCGCCATCTCTTCTCGCCTACTCCCACCCGACTTTGGGGTACGAGGTTTTCTTTTTAGCGGCTCCTACAAAAGAAGATGGGACCTCGTAAGTGGCGGAACCAAAATCAGATTCAGTAGGATGTCCTTACCTCTTCGGACACCGAATCCGATGACACCGTCGGTAACGATGCCTTCTTCTGCTTCTTCGACACAAGAGATTCAGCCCCTGTATCCGCACATCGTTTCGATCGATCGCCCGAGGGTTCTGCTTGTGATGCGGAGGGGGCACTCCGTTGACCCACCCCTGACGGACGATGCGGCCGGGCCTTCACTGGCGTATCCCCAGTCGCTGCTAACTTGGTGCCTGCGATAAGGCTGGTCTCCCTGTCATATCCGGAGGGCGGGGCAGCCATAACACAGTAAAACTTGGCGGCCGAGTAAAGAATGGGCGGCCGCGGATCGGGGACGGGCAACGTAAAACGAGCTCCGGTACATCCGGCATTATAATAATGCCAAGCTCGTGCACCATCCAACAAACTTCCAACATACCCCAGGGTATTGCTGGGGTTATCCAACATCATCTGAGCATAACCAAATTGCCGTGCAAAGCGGCTCGGCAAGTACGGTTCCAGGTAGCACTGATTCCGGTTCCGGTACACCAGATGGGACGGCCGGATACTTTGCAACCAGCGGAATCCCCATTGAGGCAGAGTGGTAGTACCTTCGCCCAGGTCCCGTAAATCCTCGTTGGCCTCAAAACCCAAATAGATGGGACCGACTTTGGTGATCTCCCAACCCTGAAGACGGGATAAAATCTTTCTACAAACCGGGACACCAGTATGCGACCAGCTCCTCCGATGGAAACGACGAAGGAATGCATCTCCAGCCTTATAATCTCCTTCCGAGCCTGGGCTCATCACACTGGGATGATGCAAAATCAGCCATCCCATCAAATAGTGAAACGGCAATTCAGCGCGCGGGAAGTTATTGTTTCGGCCTCTGTCATGAATCACATTTTCAGCAAACTCTCTCAAACCTCGCTGCAGGTTACATACCATTGCAGGGAGAAGAGCCAAACGCCGGCCGAAAACCATCTTCACGGCTGGCAGGATTAAGTTTCGGGTCATCCTCTCTACGGCACCGGATCCGCCCGCAAACACGCAATCCCGGAGCCATATCATCAGGTAGGATGCCAACACCGCCTTGGGTGACATCCGATAAGCAAGATGCCAGAAGCAGCTGTAGGAGCGTGCATCTGACTGCTGGTCCTCATTTCCTCGAGGATTTTTCTCCCCTAACCTGCTCATTTTGGACAACACTTCGCTACGAGAGAGCGCTGGTGGGGTGGAAAATTGTGAGGGATCCTCCTTGTCTTGTCTAAAGACATGATCTCTCCAAGCGGTCACATGAGGCTACGTCCCGTTCCTATCCCGTCTCTGCATATAGTAATGATGACTCGCCACTTCCTTGAAGACGGCCGTCATCTCCTCAGCCCTGTCCCCCAGGACTTGAAGTTCCTCGTTGGTGGGAAAGTACTCTTCATAGGGTTCCGACCCCCAAGGAAGTTTTGACACCTCGTACATCTCATGAAGTGCGAACCCTAATTCCTCCACCGGAGTAAAGAAGGTCCCGGTATGGATATCAAACATCTCTAGGAGTGCGAGAAACATGTGCCTATTAAGGTCAACACCTGCCTGGGTAGCACGGATCGCGGCAGTCAACCCGATCTCTCGGAGCTCAGTCCGAAATCGCGATAAAATCCAGAGCGTCAGTTTATCCCATTTGGAGACGTAATGGCACCAACCCTCCACCCGAAACTCTCCTGTCGGGTAGGAGCGTTCCATCAAAAACATACGATGTGTAAAAGTCGAAGCACTATAAGCAAACGTATCAATGGGTACATCACTGTAGAGGCTCCCAGGACGTAAAGTCCGCCAAGTGTAAGAAGACCCAGACCGTACAACGGTCAAAGCATCCCTTTGGTCGGAAGTAGAATCAATTTGGATGACACCAGTTACCGCTCCCCCCTGAGAAGGGGTAAGCTCCCAGGACATCCTCCTCTGGGAAATAAGGCGACAGAAGGACGTCAAAGGCCACTGACGTTCAAGTTGCTTAACAGTCATATGTACCCCATTCGCAGTAAAGAACCAGTCCTCCTTGACCGTCAGTACTGACGAGTCAGTAGAAGTGAGACGGTCTCCAAACAGGAACTCAGGCTTCAGGAAGGTCACTTTATCAGATGTGGAAGGTTTAATGACTCCACGTTCCATCATCCGTTTGAGGAACCAATACTGCTGTTCACGGATTAGGGTCATTCTCTCAGGAGGCTGATCCAGCATAAGAGCATCTTGAGTAGGGTTTATCACTTCCTCGTTATGCTCTACTCCTATTTGGTTGAAGGCAGCCTCCAAGAAAACTTCACTCAAAAGCGGGATTGCCATCGACACTAGTAAAAGATCAGAAAACGTCAGAAGAGAACACACAATGTGTCTAAAGGAGAAAACTGCGGCGCATCATCAGGGTTTGAACCCATGCGCGTCAGCAGCATAGCTTCGGCGCATCATCAGGGTTTGAACCCATGCGCATCAGCAGTATAGCCTCGGCGCATCATCATGGTTTGAATCCATGTGCGTTAGCAGTATAGCCTCGGCGCATCATCAGGGTTTGAACCCATGCGCGTTAGCAGTATAGCCTCGGCGCATCATCAGGGTTTGCATCCATGCGCGTCGGCGGGCAAAGACTGCGGCACATCATTAAAGACTCAAGGCCTATGTGCATTGGCGTACGGACAATGAGACTTACCAACCACCTCCGGCCGAACTTCGACAGGCCGACGGGGAACGACAGCCGCCGCAACTTCCACAGACTCCTTCGCTTTCTCCTTCCCCTTGCCGGCAGCGCCGCGAGGAGTCTTGGGAGCCATTCTCTAGAAGAAGGAGAAGTTAGGGTTTTGAGAGAAGAAGAACCCTTTCTCTCTCCAACTCTTACATATTTATAGGGCTTGGTCGCACGCGTGAACAGATGACGTGTGATCTCAGCCGTCGCCTCGGGTTCTGTGCAAGGATAGCAGCAAATAAAACCAAAAGATCATTATTAATCTTTTCGGTTACCGAGGCACCATCATCATTAACTGAGAAAAGCATGCGCCCGAACAGGCATGCGCCCAGAAATCATGCGCCCTGACCTCCATGCTTCTTATTCAAAGTATTCCAAAACTTATTCAAAAGTTTTAAAAACTTTGAAGGGGGTCTTGTAGAAGCATGGAATTTCACAACCAGAAAGCCCATGTGCCAGACACTACATGCGCTAGAACTCAGACGAAGAACTTCACAGCAAAGTCAATAAGTATAGACATTTGAAGAAGGACTTTTTATTTATATATAAAAGTCTATTACATGTCTAGAAAAGGTTGTACAAAGGAGAATTTCTACAAAGGAAAGAGCCTAAGTCTACAGCCAGCGGCCACCATGCGCCTTCAGATAAGCGCAGCGGCCACCATGCGTCTCCAGATAGGCGCAGCATCACTATGTGCCACCAGTGAGGCGCAGCAGATATCATGCGCCTCCATCCAGGCGCATCCTATCATCTCTTCAGCAGCTCAGTTATGTGCATCCCTTCAGCCAAATTCTTCCAGCCAGGCTCACCTGGCCGAGCAGAGCCCAGTTATGTGCCGCTCTTCCAACCAGGCTCGCCCGATAAATGCTTCGACACAAAGCATTTAACCCTCTGGCTGGAACCAAGGAAGAGAAGAGCACCGCAAATGCTGTGGCCAGGGGAGGCTTCGAAAGAGCCTCAAAAGCCGAAGGAAGACCGTGATCGAAACCGCGGCTAAAGGAGCAGCTTTCAACACAATCAAAGTGGGCGACACCCACTTTGAAGGAAGAGAGAGCCTTGCACCGCCATTCCGATCTACGGCTCTTCCGGAATAACGGAGACGAGGCTCGAGCATCCCTATCTTTGGATGCAACAGGCACCTTCCGCCTGCCTCAGAAGCCCTCGACTCCGTCTTTTGGATGTAACAGTCACCTTCAAGTGCATCGAAGACAACACAGCGTCTCATCTTCACCCTCGGGAGCACTTCGTCAACATAATGCACCCGCATGTTCAAGTTCATGTTGGAAGAACGTGAGGGAATGAGAAGCAAATCTTCTCTCTATGCCACTATTTATAGGCCGGGCAGATCAAACCCACGCGCCAAGTGGATGGCCCTCCGAATTCCGTGCAATGAATTTACATTAAATGGATGAACCGGACGCCTCGAATTCAGCCAAACGGCTATTTATGGCACTCGAAGAGCGAGACAGCCGCATCATTAAAAGACATGTCCGATGCGCCAGCCAAACAGCGCATCACACGGACGCGCCCTTCGGCATCAGGCGCATCATACAGACGCGCCCTACAGTACTCGGCGCATCATAGAGGGTGCGCCCTCACACATCTCCATACCGAGTGGAACGCCAACCGACGCGCCCACTCAGCTGTCCATCGAACGTCACCAACATTAAATGCTGAACTGACAGAGTTGGCAGCACGCCTCCCAAAGTCTGAACAGTTGACAGCTTTATTCAGAAAACGAAGCGTCAGCAACGTCAGCATCATCATGACTTTATTTCGACGGCTACTGCCACGTGGCCACTCCACCATCCGTATGCGCCTCTACGGCCATGCGTCCAAATCAGCATGCGCCTCAAAAGCCATACGCCTCAGACTGCTCTCTGATCCCGAAAGACAGAAGGAAAGTTGCCTGCATGCGCCTCAAAAGCCATGCGCCCCAAATGGTTTGTAACTCCTAAAGGTTATGAGCCGCAGCCTCCTCCTGCGCCCAATCCAAGGCGCAGCTCACCAGATCACTACTCTCCACCAAATCCGAGATCTTCGAACCATGAGTCGACGACACGTGTCCTTTGACTCAACTCATCCGAGATTTCAGCAACGGAAAGATCTTCTCTCTGCTACGTGCCGGCTAACAACAGCAGTATGAAGAGTTCTCCCTCTCGATCAGGGCGCAGCATCCATGCGCCTCCATCAGTAACCTCCACGTGGCGTCCCCACACCGGCGCATCCTACATGCGCGCATGAGCAGCCAGCTTGCAAAACTATAAATAGAAGGATCATCCCCTTCACACACACACACAGAGACTCAGAACACAAGACTCACATCACCAGAGAGGCAGTCCAAGACACTCAACGTCTTCCTCCTTTCAGCAAGCTCCAGCACCCAGAGCAATCAACACCTTCAGAGAACCGATAACCGTCGTCAGCCGGTCAACGGAGTCAACGCATTACCACTCGCTCCATTGGCACTAAGGACCCAGCTTAAACAAAAGTGTACTCCTAGGACTACATCTAAGTCCTATATTGTATCACTGTTCTGTTTGTATTAAGATTTCAATCAAAATAATTTTAATGGCAAACAGAGCGGAGACCCCCCATGCGGCTCAGGCCGAAGTTGCCCTATGCGGCCCAGATCAAAACAGCCCTATGCGGCTCAAGCAGACGCTCCCCCCATGCGGCTCACGAGGATCATCTCCATGCGGCTCAATCTTCATGCGGCTTAGATCCCCTCAGTGGCTCCCAGGACACGTGTCATAAAGCCAATCAATTTCCTAGATTTACTGCAATCAAAGTTGGGTCAAATCCCAATAATCTGGGACACGTGGCAGGAGAATGAATTAAACTTATTCATTCAGATTCGCAGACATCAGCGGATCATCATAAGGGAGATTTATTCCGATCAGCATTAATTACTGAGAGGATTTGGCACAATCTACATTAATGGTCCAGATTCATTACACTCAAAACTAATGGCCCAGATTGATCAATCAACAGGCCGCCGCCATTTAAGGGGTAATCATTGTAAACCCTAATGATGTTCCCCCATTCTTATAAATAGCAGGGTGCCATTCCCTTGCAGAAAGGACGCACGGAGAGAAACACACAGAGATAGAGAAAGACAGAGACAGACAGAGATCAACGTGCATAGAGAGCCAGAGAGCCTGAAGAGAGAGCATTTTTCTATCAACGCCAAGCAGTTCTTCCACAGAGCCAAGAAGCTGCACTCGATCGTCCAAGGAGTAAGGCAGAGCGGTCGTCGCTTTTCCGAGCCTCTATCATCACCCTCCAGAATCTAAAATAAATAATTGTACTTAGATTGCTGTACCTAGGTTTTCGTCCCTAGGCTTTCTTTGTACAAGCGAGTTTGTATTGTGAAGTAAAAGTCCAGTCCTCCGATAATTGTTCTGTCCTTTTATATTTCATGGCAAACACGTTGGCGACTCTGCTAGGGACAAACTTCTCCACGGCTGAGAAGTTGGTAACGCAATCGGATGCAGCCAAACTTGGCTCCACGTAACAGAAGATGGTCGTCCGCTTCGACCAACAGGCGTTTGAAGAAATGCTCTCTGAAGGAAGTACTGGCCCGATCCAGAAGCGAACCCGCACAAAGAAAGCTCACTGCGAGTGGAGGCCAAAATCATTTGCTCCTCCACAAGCTCTGGACGGGGTACTCTCTGCTACCCAAGACGGCGAAGGCGATTCTCATACGGCTCCACTTCGAGCCGTAGAGCACTCTGCTATCCCCAAGTCCGGCAGAGAAAAGCACTACGATGCTGGACTTGCAGGGGCAAAGAGCGACTCTATGTGCCCCAAGAAGAAGCCGGACACTCCTGTGGCCAAATCTGCCAACCCCATGCAGGAGGCTCATGCGGGTGAATCTGCCAGCCGCATGAAGAAAATCTATGCGGCCAGATCATCCAGCCGCATGAAGAGAACTCATGCGGCTGAGACTCCCAGCCGCATGAAGAACGCCTATACGGCTACATCTGCCAGCCACATGACACCCACTCCGTGTAGCTCTGTCTTCGATTGCCTGTTTTATGGTCCTGATCTCTTGTGCTCCCAAGAAGATATGTCTGACTCTCTCCATCATCACCTAGACTCTTCCTACTATGTGCCCTTACGCACCAGAGCGAAGAAGTCTAAGGCAGCACGAGCTTGGCAAGCTCGGTCCGCTGATCTGATCTCTGACCATCCGAGCGTTTCGTGTATTGTTACACGGGCCTCGGATGGGAAGTTGTACAGAACCACTCGAGTCCAGCCCCCGGCGGCAGACGGACAGAAAGGTTCGTAAAAGTCTCCCAAAATCTTGGGAGCAAACATGGTCGATCCAGACCCATCTGACTTACGTGAGGCCATCCTCCACAAACGCAAGGAAAAGGAAGATGCATCGGGGTATAAAGAGTCCTCCCATGGACGTCACTGCACCTAAATCATCGTCAACTGCTGCTGCAACAACGCGACAGTACGAGAAGACCGACAGTCTGTCTTTCAAAGACTGCAACAGCCATCTTCGGAAGACGAGGCACCTCCCGTCGTCTCCTACAACTCTGCTCAGAAAGTCCCCGCCGATGGGAGAGGGAAGAAGACCAGTGCTCCTAGCCCGAAGATATCAACCACTATGACTAAGAGACTGTCGTCTAAGCGGGTGCCCGCTACCGGAGTTTTCCAAGGTACTCGTTCTAAGACGGAATCTGCTATAGTGGAAGATTCGTCGTCCACACCACTGGGGGTTGCTAGGACTGGGGGTAGCACTTCTCCAAGCCTCCACGATAATCCGATGTTCCGAGAAGACGAGCCGGGGGAAACAACCCTCCCCTCAGATGCAACGAACCCCGACGTCCCCGAGGACGTCCATAATTCCAAAGACGAGGCAAACTCGGAAACTGGGGGTACTGTTCCTTCTGAATCCGAACCAGAGGAGAACATTCCCACATACCCCGATGACTTCTCACTACAGGGGTACGACTCAGAGGACGCTTCCTCCACCGCTCCGTCCATCTCTCCTCACGTAAAGACGGTGTTCATGACAGACAGCAGCCAAGGTGGTTCCAGTGATCGCCAACGCATCGACACTCTCGAAGCTATATTGCTTGCCTTGGTCAAGTCTGTGGACGAAATCAAAATGGCCCTTCCTACTCTGCAAGGAGGGACGCCTGGCTAAACAAATGCGGGTCCTGCGGTCAATGCGGACTCAAATTCGGCAGCACCAAACCTGGGCAACAAGCCTCCTAAAATAACGGCCCCCACCGTCGTGGACGAAGCCCGCGAAGCGAGAAGAGAGGTCCAGGAGCTTCGAGCCATGTTTCACGCTCGAGAAAACTCTCAAGACCTCAGAATACGGCAACCATACCCTGCTGCATGGAGGGATGTTCCATTCCCACCAAGATATAAGCCGTTCAATATCAATTCTTATGATGGCAAGACCTCCGCAAGTCGGTACATCACTTACTTCGAGGTCACCACCGACCATCTGCCCCATGATGATGCCATTCTCATACAATTATTCATCGGGGCATTGGAAGGGGTCGCCTTCGACTGGTATCGCAACCTGCCGGACAACTGCATTCACTCTTTCGCCGGCTTCAACCGCATATTCTTGGAGAGATTCTACGAAGTAGGGCAGGACATCACCATGTCCACCCTCATGGACGTCATCCAAGGGGAGAAAGAGCTCACGAGGAACTACATTGAGCGGTTTCGCCAAACCGCAATAAAGCTGCCCTCTGAAAACCCAGATTCCTCCTTGATTGAAATTTGCCAAAAGAGACTGCTTCCAACAATCAGTCTCTGGATGGGCGAAAGTCAATTCAAGGACTGGAAGACGTTTATCATTAGTGCCACAAGCGCCGAAGAACGACTGAAGAAGGCTCGCCAACTGGGGTTGCACATCTCAGAGGGAGAGGACAAGAGCAGGCGTCCCAACGCCAACACCAACAATGGGGGTAGCTCTACCAACAATCGGAACAACAAGGACAAGCAGGCTATGGTGGCCGACACAGCACAGAAGCCTGAGCCAAAGCCGGCAGACAAACAATGGCCGCAAATCACCTACTCCTTCAAAGACGGTCACGTCAAGCCCATCTTGGACATGCTCATACAAGGAGACAGAATTCAGCTTCCTCCACCAAGATGGGAACCGCGACCGGCAGAGATGGAGAACCCAAAGTACTGCCATTATCATCGCTACGTCTACCATGCTACACACGACTACTACCAGCTAAAACGGTACATCCAAAACTTTATCGATTCGAATGCTCTGGCTATCGATTTCGAAGAGGTAACCGTGGCTGCCAATATGGTGTCAGTACAATTCGGCAGCTTCCCTCCAACGGAAACTCAAGACGGTGTGGTCCCCGTCCCTCTGGCAACAATGAAGATTACAAATCTTCTACCTCCCCGAGATCAGACTGCTGGTCTAGTGCCCTTCACCACATCACGAGGGGAGATCATGTGGATCCATCCAGACTTGGTATCAGAAGTGACTCAGCCCACACCATCTTTCATCGACAAGAAAAAGAGTGGAAAAGTCAGGTCATGCCGCACAATCTTGGCAGATGTCGAAGAAGCTACAGCCGTCGTCACACGGTCTGGGGCACAATCCCAACCTGCGGCAGACAACTCGGTTGAAGATCATCAGCCCGCTACAATCGACGCTCCGGGACCGGCTCAGCCTCCGACGACCGACAAGCCTAGGCCGAAGGAGACTCGCTTTGACAAATCCCTCCGAAAAGAGACACCACAGGGGATGGAGAGGCCCTACAACTTCGACATCTTGGCGCAATTGGCCAACACATCGGCCAAATTGTCATTATACGAGCTCCTGAGACTCTCAAAGGAGGTTCGCGCGGCTTTGAGCGATGCACTCCAGAATGCCGACGCCTATCTGGCTCAGGTCAACCTCACGGAAGAGAGCCCGCCTGCAGATCTCCAAGACAGCGCTTGCACGGGAGCAATGCCCAACATTATCTTCACTCCGCAGGACATGCTCATCAAAATCAACCTGCACGATCGCCCATTATACTATACTGGATATATCGACGACGTAAAGGTAGATCGGATGCACATCGATCCTGGCTCTTCCATAAGCATTATCCCGAAGGGTCTGCAACATCATCTCCGTATCCCAATGCATCGCCTGACGCCTATAAGCACCGCCATCAGCGGTTTCAATTTGGGCAGGAGCTACCCAATTGGGAAGATTCGTCTGAAGTATCAGATTGGCGACCTCCAATCAGAAGTCACCTGCTACGTCATAGATGCAGACACTTCTTACAACATCCTCTTGGGGCGCCCGTGGATACACGATTATATGATCGTGTCTTCCACACTGCACCAGTGCTTCAAATATGTCGACAAGCACGGCTTCGTAAGGACGAAATTTGCTGATATCGATCCCTTCAAAGGGGTCGAATCCTACTACTCAGACTTATGCCTATACGAAAAGTTGAAGAGGCACCTTGATGAAGGAGACATACAAGCTCGTACCGAGACAGCCACAGGATCCGAAGAACCTCTAACGATCCACCTCCAAGCTCGCAAACCTGGTAAGTCCGCACCCCTTACAGCCACTCTGCGTGAGGACGCAATCAGCCTCTCGGCACAAGAAGAGCAGATGATAATTCGGCTATCAAGGTCTGGCCAAGTGCCAAGACCCACAACGGAGCCACTGACAATCAGGCTGCCAAGAGTCGGCCAGCCGCAAACGGAGAAGCTCAATCCCTCCGATAAGCCAATGACAATACGCTTTTCTAAAAAGGGTCGTCACCCCGATGCAAGGCCTGGAACTTCTAGCAAACCAACCACTCCCCGCCCGGCATCGAGCACCAGACTGGGGGTCGCTAGTCTGCCAACAACTCCACGCTCTGCTCCATCAACTGAACCTCTGACGATCAAGCTGCCCAGGTCGTCCTCTCAGTCTTCATTTACACAGGGGGTAGCCGAAGAGGAACCGGAGCTAGCCAAGTATGTGGCTGCACACACTGATGTTCCCTCCGCAGATGATGTAATTTCCCTAGAAAAGATACCTTACTTCATCAATAAAGGGCTATCTTTGAACTATCTCGAGCTTAATAAGCTTTGTACGATGTATGCTATGGAATACGGTATAGGCACTCACCTACACACACAGGTGACAAATGTGTACACCACGATCCAGCTTACTCCAGTAGAAGACGCTTATCGCATAATCGAGGTAGGGGACCATCCAATCATCTTCGGCCGGAAAGACGATCCGCATCCCTTCACCATAGAAGAAGTCGACCTTGAATCAGATGCCAGGAGACTGCCTCTGTATCTTTATAGCCCCCAATCCAAATATCTCATGCAAAAATAGGGGTACGATCTGGAAACAACGCCAGGCTTGAACTATGATACCGGACGACGGTTACCTTTGAAGCCACCGGTTCCGGTCGACAAACCACAGGACTACTATAGCAAGACTCGATGTGGATTAGGGTATGTTACACCCACAACGACCCCTGAAAGCTCAGATGAAGAATGCGACTGGCATTCACATTCAACCGGGTCACCAACTTCTGACTCAGACACCAGCATCGGAGATGTATTCAGACAAGTCTTGTCAGTCAACATGGCATTCGCCGACGCTTATGAAGAATATGAAGACATTCCAGAAATCTTCGAGCTAGAGCCGTAGGCCCAACAGTTGGATGCACAATGGGAAAAGCGGTTCGAACAGAGAGAACCTCCTACTGAATATGAGGTTATACAGGTCGACCTCGGCAACGAATCTTTTCCAAAACTAATCTTCGTCAGTAAAAGCCTAACAGACGAAGAGCGAGAATCGCTACTAGAACTTGTCAAAGAATACATTGATGTGTTCGCCTGGAGCTATGAAGATATCCTAGGGTTAAACCCCGATATTGCTCTTCACAAACTCAACATTCGGCCGGATGCTAAGCCATTCAAGCAACAACAGCGACGCTTCCGCCCAGGCATCATGGATGCGATCGAAGCCGAAGTCAACAAACTGATAGCCAGCGGTTTCATTCGTGAGGAGCAACATCCTGACTGGGTCGCCAACATAGTACCCGTCCTCAAGAAGAATGGGAAGATTCGAATCTGCATCGACTTTCGCAATCTGAACGAGGCATGCCCCAAAGATGAATTCCCCCTCCCTATCACAGACATCATGATTGACAACACTTACGGCTTCGAACGTATGTCATTCATGGATGGCTTCTCGGGGTACAACCAAATCAAGATGTCTCCTAATGACGAAAAGCATACATCATTCCGAACACCGATTGGCACATACTGTTACACAGTCATGCCTTTCGGTTTGAAGAATATCGGTGCCATATATCAAAGAGCCATGAGTATCATCTTCAGAGACCACTTACGCAAGATGGTGGAGTGCTATGTTGATGACATCGCCGTCAAGAGTCGCTATAAGGGAGACCATCTGCAGGATCTGAGGACGGTATTCGACCTGATGCGAGCGCACAATCTGAAAATGAATCCCACAAAATCCTTCCTGGGCGTATCCAGCGGGAAGTTCTTGGGTTTTATCATCACCGCCCAGGATATCCACGTAGACCCTGAGAAGACAAAGGCAATTATGGAGATGGGTCCCCAGAGAAATCTCCGAGAACTCAGAGGCCTTCAAGGGAGGCTAGCCTACATCAGGAGGTTCATTTCTAACCTCTCTGGGCGATGCCGACCATTTACCCACCTCATGAAGAAAGGCGTCTCGTTCGTATGGGACGAAGAATGCTAGCATGCCTTCGACAGTATCAAAGAATATTTGTCGAACCCTCCAGTCCTGGTGGCCCCGGTTGCTGGAAAACCATTCCTGCTCTATGTACGGGCAATGGAGCATTCTCTCGACGCTCTGCTGGCACAAAACAACGATGCAGGACACGAACAAGCCATATATTACCTCAGCCGAATGATGATTGGGCCAGAGCACCGATATACCGCTGTGGAGAAGGAATGCCTTGCCCTGGTGTTCGCCATTCAGAAGACGCGACACTACGTCACTGGACAAACAATACATGTGATCTCACGAGTCAACCCTCTCAGGGTCCTCATGACTAAGCCAGGGGTACTCAGCTCCCGCCTCGCTACATGGGCGATATTGTTGTCCCCTTATCATATGATCTTCGTTCCGCAAAAGGCTGTCAAAGGTCAAGCCCTGGCGGACTTTTTTGGCCGCCCACCCAGGGTCGGAGTCTTCTAGAATATATGAAGAGATCCCAGATGAGGTCGCTGACTCGCATGCAACCTCTCACGATGATATATGGCGAATGTTCTTCGACGGTGCTTCAAGAACTGGACCCAAGGGCAACATCGTCGTCGGAGTCGAGGTGGTGCTGGTTTCTCCTACCGGATTGGTGATCAACCGTGCTTACTCTCTTACAGAACCCTGCTCTAACAATGTGGCCGAGTACAACACTCTGGTCATTGGCCTCCAACTTGCAAGGGAGCTGGGGGTAGAATATCTTGAAGCATACGGCGATTCTTAGTTAATCGTCAATCAGATCCGGGGCTCATACGAAATCCGCCATGAAGACATGATCCCCTATCACCAAATAGCAATCAACATCATCTCGTTATTTGAAGGGTTCTTCATCGAACACGTCCCCAGACTCCGAAATATCGAAGCCGATGCCCTAGCTGGCCTTGCCGCTTCCCTAGCAGTTTCGAGTTATGCTCGCCAATCAGTGGATGTGATAGGCCACGAACTGGTCTGTCCCAAGAACAATGTGCAATTCGTGGCGAGTTATTCCGCCCAGATGATCGACGATTCCCCGGATTGGAGACAACCATTCATTGACTTCGTCGTCTACGATATCCTGTCCGAAAACCCAAAGGAAGCCACCTCCATCAAACGGCGTTCTCTCAGATTCTTTTACGATACGGAGACGAAGATACTGTATCGCCGCTCCTACGATGGATTATTGCTTCGGTGTCTGTCAAACGCAGAAGCCAAAGAAGCCATACGAGAAGCTCATGACGGTATTTGCGGGGCCCATCAGCCAGGCCCTAAATTGTAAGACCGTCTTTGCCGAATGGGCTACTACTGGCCCACGATGGTAGCAGATGCGATAGACTATGCTAGAAAGTGCAAAGCCTGCCAAGTTCACGCGGACTTCATCCACCAACCATCCGAATTTCTACATCCGACAGTGGCGTCCTGGCCATTCGAAGCATGGGAGATGGATATCATTGGTCCAATCACTCCACCTTCCTCCCGAGGACATCGCTTTATACTCGCAATCACAGATTACTTCTCCAAATGGGCGGAAGCTGTCCCACTCGCAGAAGTCAAGACTTCAAACGTGATCAGCTTCCTCAAGCATCACGTCATCTATCGCTTTGGACTGCCCCGAAGGATCATCCATGATAATGGTCCGCAGTTTGCAAGCCACGTCTTCTATCGATTTTACGATAAGCACCGCATTCAAAATATTGCTTCGATGCCATACAATCCAGCAGCGAATGGGTTGGCAGAGGCATTCAACAAAACCATCATCAAGTTACTCAAGAAGTTCGTATCATCCAACAAACGCGACTGGAACGAAAAGCTTGGTGAATGCTTGTGGGCGTACCGTACCGCAGTTCGAACGGCCACAGGGAATACACCATTCTCCCTGGTGTACGATAGTGAGGCAGTTCTCCTATTGGAGACTCAAATACCCTCCCTTCGTATCGCCCTCACTTATCAATTGACGGCGGATGATAACTACAGACGTCGACTACAAGAGTTAGAGGCCTTGGATGAAAAGCGCCTCCTGGCTCAGCAAAGGATCGAACTATATCAAGCACTCATTTCTGGAGCCTTCAACAAGAAGGTTAAAATCAGAACATTCCAAGTAGGCGATCTCGTTTTGGCAGTCCGGAGGCCGATGGTCATGACTCACTAGACCACCGACAAGTTCCAGCCGAAATAGGAAGGTCCATTCATCATTGAGGCTGTATTCTGCAACGGTGCTTACCGCCTCGTAAAACAAAATGGAGACTTGCTCATGTTGCCCGTCAACGGCAAGTTTCTGAAGAAATATTATGTCTAAATGACATTTTCCAGATCACCGAGTCATGTATCCGCCGGTGCCGCTGAACTCACTTTCACAGATTATTGAGTCATGCACCCGCTGGTGCCACTGAACTCGCATCCCCAAGTTATCGAGTCATGTACCCGCTGGTGCCGCTGAACTCACACCTCCAAATTTCTAGATCATCGAGTCATGTACCTGCTGGTGCCGCTGAACTCATGACTACTCATCCCAGATTATCGAGTTATGTACCCGCTGGTGCCTCTGAACTCACATTCCGGTCACTCTTTCAGGTAGTAAGTCATGTATGATCCTACCTCTGAACTTTCTTCTTAGAAGAGATCCTCCCTCATGATCCACTACCCGTACTCCCGGTGCACAAAAAGGGTAACAGATCTACGAATTTCCAAAACGGCCATGTCCTCATTACCTCTGAGTCGTTTCACTTCCGCCAAAAATAAACCACCCCTTGCATAGAATGTTCATGTCCTCATTACCTCTGAGTCGTTCTATGTACCCTCCTTCATTGAGCCCACTTCTGCCATGTCCTCATTACCTCTGAGTGGAAAGGCTCCGTCAAAGAAACCCTCATGCTCACCATGTCCTTAGTACCTCTGAGTAAGTATGTTGGTTCCTTTTTAACTTGTTGTCCGTATCCAAAACCAGGGTACGTTAGGGGCAATGGGTCCACGCAAAATGTTTCAATAAGATGACTAGTACAAAGCAAAAGAGAGAAGCAAATATATTCCATTCATTCAGAAATCGGTTACATCCACATGACTACAAGCAAGTCAAAGAGGTTCTTCATGCAGACAAGAAGAAAAGCGAAACGAAACAAAAGACAAAAGATAGACATCTACGAGAAGCCCCTTAATCCTAGTTGCAGAAGCGCGTATACCATTCCCTCAACCACCTCACATATGAAGGATGCAATTGAGGAAGATCCTCATCCAGAATGGGAGAATCAGAATTCCCAGCGCTACCACCTTCAGCAGTTTCGATACTTGGAGGACTGTCATCCCCCTCAGGCACCGGTTTTTCTTTCATCACCTCCTCCTTAACAGAAGAAGACCCCTGGTTGACGACAGGAGGCTGCGGCTCCTCTGACACTGCAATCTCAGCATTCGGTGGAGATACTGCAAGAACCAAAGACAAGAAAATGAAAACAGTCAGAAGACATTCAGAAAGGTTCATGCGGCTCGTTTAAGACAACTCCCATGCGGCTCGGACATGGGGTATAACCCCATGCGGCTCTGTCATGGGACGTGTGTGCGGACCATATAGTTTGAAAAGTTTGCGTCAAAGGCTTGTGCACGAAGCATGCAGCAAAACAGGCTCTGTTAGAGTTTCAAAGTACTCAATCATCTACATAATCCTTATCTTCGACGGCAATGTGGACGGCAAGACGAACGGGGGGCGCGACAGTCAAGGACGGAGCCGATTTCTTACTCTTCGCCACAGCCTTCTTCACAGCCTTAGAAGCCCTGGGTGCCATCGTTGTCTGATGATCAGAGAAAGAAATAAGACAGGAATCCGAGTCAAGAAGAGTTTAAGAGAGAAGACCGTCCAAATACCCTTCTATTTATAGACAAGGAGGACCACGGACCGACGCCTCGTACAACGTGATCGACTCTTCAGCTATCGAGCCGAACTAGCCAATTAAAGAATAAGTTCTTGGGATCCTGCCCCAAAAGGATTTGTACGCATGGCATAATAACGTGGCAAAGAGCCCATGTGGTTCAGACGGCCATGCGGCTGAAACAACTATGCGACTCAGATGGTCATGCGGCCGAACTTTCATGCGGCCAAGACATCTATACGGCTAGGATCTCATATGCGGCTAGAAAGAACTTGCACACAGCCATGCTTCTTATTCAAAGTATTTCAATTTTGTAAATTGAAAACTTTGAAGGGGGTCTTGTAGAAGCATGGAAAAAAAATAAAGAAAGAGCTATGCGGCCAGGAAACCCCATGCGGTCCAGAAAGCCCATACGGCTCAGAGGACCCATACGGCTCACCGCGTCCATGCGGCTCTGTGATCTCCATGCGGCTCAGAGAGGTGCCACGTAGCATACAAGCAACTCTTCTCTTACTGTATTAATTGCCTTGACGGCTGACAGCTCTGACAAGACGACAGCCCTGACACAAAAGTGTAATTATGACTCTGTCATAATGACAGACTCCTAGGAAAACGAAGGAAGATCTCTGACATAATCCCCCGAGATCCAGAAAATGCCATGCAGCCTAGGCGCGTGGACAGTCATATGCGGCTCGAGCGGAGACCCCCCATGCGGCTCAGGCCGAAGTTGCCCTATACGACCCAGATCAAAACAGCCCTATGCGGCTCAAGCAGACGCTCCCCCCATGCGGCTCACGAGGATCATCTCCATGCGGCTCAATCTTCATGGGCTTAGATCCCCTCAGTGGCTCCCAGGACACGTGTCATAAAGCCAATCAATTTCCCAGATTTACTGCAATCAAAGTTGGGTCAAATCCCAATAATCTGGGATACGTGGCAGGAGAATGAATTAAACTTATTCATTCAGATTCGCAGACATCAGCGGATCATCATAAGGGAGATTTATTCCGATCAGCATTAATTACTGAGAGGATTTGGCATAATCTACATTAATGGCCCAGATTCATTACACTCAAAACTAATGGCCCAGATTGATCAATCAACAGGCCGCCGCCACTTTAAGGGGTAATCATTGTAAACCCTAATGATGTCCCCCCATTCTTATAAATAGCAGGGTGCCATTCCCTTGCAGAAAGGATGTACGGAGAGAAACACACAGAGATAGAGAGAGACAGAGACAGACAGAGATTGACGCGCATAGAGAGCCAGAGAGCCTGAAGAGAGAGCATTTTTCCATAAACGCCAAGCAGTTCTTCCACAGAGCCAAGAAGCTGCACCCGATCATCCAAGGAGTAAGGCAGAGCGGCCGTCGCTTTTCCGAGCCTCTATCGTCACCCCCCAGAATCTAAAATAAATAATTGTACTTAGATTGCTGTACCTAGGTTTTCGTCTCTAGGCTTTCTTTGTACAAGCAAGTTTGTATTGTGAAGTAAAAGTCCAGTCCTCCGATAATTGTTCTGTCCTTTTATATTTTATGGCAAACACAAGTCACGACCCCTAAAGTTGAAATTGGTTTAAGAAAATATAGGTTATAGAATATTGCTAAACTATAGCTAGTGGTCCTCTTTTGACCGTAGTCACCCTTGTGTCAATATAAGGAAGAGTATCGGATAGCATATCACCCTAAAATCACGAATCCAAGGGTTTACCACAGCCCGAGTATACGGGCGAGGCATAACTTTCGGTGAAATGACTTCAGACGTGATTACAAGTTTAGGATACTATGGAGGATAGGACAATGCCATGTATGTCCAATAAGACCTTAAGCCAATGTTAGTAGAAGTTTTGTAAGATGGATAGCACGTCTTCCGATCTAGCATTCCGTGGTCCTTGTGACCTATTGACGAGATATTGATTGACGCTAATAGGTTTACCTAGAATATAGAATTTTGAGGTCCATAACCCATTAGTCGACCAAGGCCTTGGATAAGAAAATGGTAGGAAGACTGTATAAGCAAGAACACCTGGTAAATTTTGATTCTCACAAAACTCGAACTACTTGTGCCTTCTTTCAAAAATCTTGTATACTTGTAATTTGACTATTTTGACCAATATTGCTATCACAGCCTAGTTTTGCAAGCTTACTCTTTTATCGAGCTTGATTTAAGACATATGGTTATTGGGGACGCCCACTAACATATTGTCTAATCAGAATCGATGTATTACGGTCTGATCAACCGTAGTGCACTCGGTTCGCTCTTTCTCTGATTAACTTACGTAGATTGAGATGTAGATGTCTCTAGGATCTCATCCGCTACTGCATTGACAATTCCTCTTGAATTATACATTCGCCTTTGAATCACGTAATTGTGTTCAGTGACATCTCCCTTGAACTCTTTATTGTTTTTGTCTTTCACTGATTTGGAAAGACGAAAGCTCTTAATTGGTAGAGAGATATCCCCCATGACTATGGTAGTTGCATACACAAGTGTAGCTACCATCGGCCAGTCATGTGATTGAGTTACTCGTTCTCCTCTCGACCCTCAAACTACTATTGGGACTTTTAAGCTATTTGAATTTGAGAATGATTAAGGTTTTACCCTTAGTCAAAATGCCAACCTAGGAGACTATCTATTCTCAAGAAACCAATTTATTGTGAGTCTCTAATTGATTGCTTGAAGTTTGCTTTAACTAGCAACCCCTAAGCCCATACCCCTAGAACTCTTGTGACAATAGTCTGGCAGGCTTAACACGAATAGAGATTCATGACTCAGTTGTTAGAAATCTTTTCAAATGATGTGCCTTAGAGTTGGTTACCCCGTCGATAACTCTTGAATACTGGGGACGAGTAGGTCATTCTATTTTGTCGATCAGGTGTCATTGTACACACTCGTTTTCTATTTATTGAGGAACGATCCTTGACTAGACTTAGATCTACCGTATTCTGTTACGCCGTGCCTCATCCATTATTAACTAGAGTCGAGGTACAATATCCGGACTTTGGAATTCTTCTAACCTTATTATTCCTAAAACCATATCCTAGTTTCTAAGGTGAGTAGACTGTAAGCCTTCTGAAATTTTGGGAGATACGAGGATTACCGATTGATTAGAATAATTTCTATTGGGATGATAATTAGTGTCTCATGGACTCCCACTTTCCATTTAGATCATTTTGTGTCCCCGACCGTGTCATTAATATTTGGAGCACGAGACCAGCTGTTACCTTCCAACAAATTTTATATGCAAGATCTAGACGAGTCCACCTTCATCTAGGTATATCATGTCCCACTCAAACACGTCCCCTTGTACTCTATTTTTATGGTACAACTTTCAGGTCAAAAGGACTAACTATAACCCTTACCATAATACCCGTATACTTCCCGACTTCCATTAGAGCCTCAACTTCGACTCATTTCATTCGATCCAATATATGGTTGTAATCTACTCGAAGTCCACTACGCACATGTCACTAGTGTGCCACTTAATTGTGTCTTCTCGTACTACTTAAACACAAAGGATACTGAAGGCGCACTTTTGGGCTTTAGGAACCTAGCTAACCAACCCGACTGGCAACTAGCTCAACCACTTAGATCGGTATCTATTCTAGGTTACCCTAACCTAGTATAAATAGTTTTATCATAGGGATCTTGTCCAGTCCATATAGATTGAAGTCCAAGGTTCATCCAACCGACGATTGATGCCCAATTAGGGAACCCATTAAGACCCAGTAAAACCCATCCATGCATACCACCATAATTGGACTTTTAAAATCGGACTACTTGAAATAGGTCCCTATACCTATTATGTAGTCTTCACCCCTTAGAATGTGAGGTCATTCGTAACCCTTACTCCATCTACCTAGAAGTCGCGATACGATCTCGTATTGCATTTGCTCGCGTGTTTAAATAACCACAAAAAAGATCACAATCTTGATTTCTCAAAATTCTATTCTATTATAGAACCTTGTTTAGAATTTCGAGAATGGAACTTCTGTATTACACGAATTGCAAGCCCTCTAAGAAACAAAGGGTTCTTGATTTAGCAAGTGACTGGATTAGAGTAACCCAATCTAGCAAATAAGATAATGGTTCATAAACTTTCTTCCTTATCTCCCTGTCCTTTTTATTTCAGAGCGACGAAGGGTCATGCTTATTAAAGTTTACTAATATTTCTTAGCCACTTGTGTAATTGTTGCTTGTTAGATTTTGGGTGGTTTGATAGATAGGAGAGGATTATAGTGGCCATAAGCAGTAGATATCTATTGGGAGCAATTTTAGTAATTAGTTGGATGATTATAAAGTTTAGTGACATGAGATTTGAGGGAGTGGTGTGACCAAAGGTGGGTAGAAATTCTCCAGGATTCGTAGTTCGAAATGACCATGAGAATAGATGATAGCTAATAGCAACCGTCTTCTATCATAGCTGATGGACTCTTCCTTTAAATTTCGAGGACGAAATTATTTTTAAGGTGGGTAGATTTGTAACCCCTCTTCCCAAAATTTTTATAATATTTTATTTATTTGTTCGAATTAAATGGTGATTTTTAGAATATTTTATAAATAATTATTTAGCTAATTATTACGGTAAATAATTTTAGCCATGGTTAAGTTTTGGAGTACAAGGTGACTAGAAATGGTAGCACGGATAGTGCCATGGCGTGCTTTGACTAGAGTATTAGCCCTGGTAGGGAAGGCCGAGCCATATTGATATCCTAACTAGGAAAACCAGGCCAAGTTGCGACTTAACGCTCACCGAAGATTATTTATTTATTAATAATATTATTGAGTTTAGGGAAAACCGATTATACCATTTTAGTCCGGACTGGACCCGAACTGAGCCCAAGCCCATGTAGGTCATGCGACATATCCAATGACATTCGTGTTGATGGAATGTGGCATGAAGGTCTTATATTTTGTTTTAATGATTTAATAAATATTTCTAAGTATTCATAATTAAATATTATAATTATTATTATTAGTTGATATTCAATGACACTTGTATAAAATGGGTCTTTGTACATTTTTGAGATTATTGCACTGCGCATAATGGTATTTATACACCATTATGATTTATTGAATTTTGTTATTATTATTATTATTATTATTATTATTATTATTATTATCATTATTATTGAGGTTATTATTTATATAAAATTATTTACTAATATTTTTTATATGTATTTTGTTATAAATAAATATTATTATATATGGTCATATTTATACAAATAGGCTCGACACTAGGAATAGGTGCTATTGGGAGTTATTTAGATCTTATGGATAATATTATATATGTATAAGAGTAAATGGAAATATATATATATATATATGTGTGTGTGTGTGTGTGTGTGTGTGTGTGTGTGTGTGTGTGTGTGTGTGTGTGTGTAGATATATAATAATAGAGAAAGAAAGTAAAAAAAAAAACTCCTGAGCCAGGCCCATAAGGCCAAGGCCGAGCCCGACCCCCTCAGTTACTAGCCGACTGCTAGTAACAGAAGTAAACCCGTGCGTACTCACACTTTCCTCGCTCGGATGAACACCCGTATGCATATTTAAGAGAGAGAAAGAGGAATGTCTCAAAACCCTAACCTACGCCCACGACCCCTGGCCTCAGGCGCGCGCCGCCACCGCACCGCCGCTGGCCGGAGAGCCGCCGGAGTCGGCCGGGAATGCGCAAACACAGCGCGCCAAAACAGAGGAGTTGGCAGCAACAGCAGTTGCAACACCCGTTTTCGCGAGAGGATTTCTCCGTCTCCGAGACGTGGTTTTTCAATTCGTCTTCACCGGTACGTCACAACCTATCCCCCTCCAATACCCTTCATTCACTTCTTTTTATTTCACAATGAACACGGCGCAAATCGATTCAGAAATCGATGAAAAACCTGTCCCGAGAACAGAGGTTAGATCAACCCAAGAGCCCTGTTCGGATATCGATTCCGATCAATCGCTTAGCAATGTTTGAAAACTAATTTACAGCAGTCCTAGGCAATCTATAGGGCTTCGAATCCTTTCTGATAGAATCGGATTTCGTCGACTGTGCGTCGAGAAATCCGACGTCCAAAATGGATAAAAACCTGTTTCAAAATATTAAAATTTACGAAAAACCTTCGATACGACGTGCGTTCCGCCAATCCAGGCGACGTGGTCGCGAACCGAAAGCATCAAAAGGTACATAATGGCTTCGTGGACGTGTGGGCTTTGACGGAATTCAAATTTGGTTGCGTGTGCGCGACGAATTTGATGCGTATCCGTCGAAATTCACCGTATCGGCCTCTGTACAAATTTCTCAATTAATTTGTGCACGCTCGTCAGATCGAGACAAAACTTACGCCATCAGGACCGTATCATTTTTCTAGTCCTGTATGCCAAGTTTGGTCCGATTTCGAGATAGTTGATTGGATCGCCATTTTACGGGCCCTACGGTCTGATTCAACGGGCGATTTTGTGCACGGTCCGCCGGAATCCAACTTTGGACATACGGTTGGGTTCGTATCGTCAAAACAAATTCGTAAACATATAGTTTGATGACTTTAGAGACCTTTGACTCTGGCACATTTTTCGGTGCAAAGCGGGTCCAACGGCGGACACTATTTTGACCCAAAATTACCGTTTTGCCTCTGTGTCCAGAATTGGACTTAAGGACAGGCAATTCTAGCTATTTTGACTATTCTAAGAATATTGGTAATGTCTATTTTAGCATCCGAACTGTTGTACAGATTTTGACTATTATGGCACACTGAGTGGTTTGGATTATCAGATTCACCAGCAAAGGACCACATGCGAGTACAGTTTATTGTTTGTTTTCAGTATTGATCTTTACTATGCATCAGTGTTTAGTCGATAGATATGTGATTTCGGTTTTATGTTGATTTTGTTCCTTGTTGTGTCGGGAGGTTGAAGTACCAACGATGTGTGATCTGACCTTAGACAGTGTAGACAGTGATTTATTATTACAAAGTAGACAGTGTAGACAGTGATTTATTATTACAAAGTAGACAGCGTAGACAGTGATTTATTATTGCAAAGTAGACAGTATAGACAGTGATTTATTATTGCAAAGTAGACAGCGTAGACAGTGATTTATTATTGCAAAGTAGACAGTGTAAACTGTGATTTATTTTTGCAAAGTAGACAGTGTAAACAGTGATTTTTTTATTGTATTATTCAATATAGACAGTGTAACTTTATATAATTTAGACAGTGTAATTTTAGACAGTGTAGACAGTGTAACTTTAGACAGTGTAGACAGTATCGTGTAATTGTTCCGAGACCGATTACATATCAACGGTATTTAAGTCAGTCGGTGAGTATTGTCTTTATTTACTGTTTTTCTTTGTTTAGTTTTATTTGTCTTTTGTGTTATTTTCCAAATCATATGTCTAAAGGCTAACCTCTGTCGTATAGTCATTTTCATATATTGGAACTGCATTCAGTGAATTGTACTCGTTCCATTCCTGACTGAAAACCAATATTTTTCAGGTTAGCCGTAGATTCACTTAGCATGGGAGATACGGGGGTACTTGCAGACGAAAGCCTAGAGACTAGCTAGATAGTGGAGTTGTAGTCATTCAAATATTTGTACAAGTTTATATTTTTCTGCAAATGTAAAACTTGTGAATATTGTAAGTTAAATTAATTATGTGAATAAGCATTATTTGTGATTTTGATCTTCATGGCCATGACAGCGTTCTACCGCCGACACTGCGGTATAGGCTGGCTTGGACACGTCTCGCATCCGTTTAAAATAAAAAACGGGTGCGGGTCGTGACATTTGCTGGAAAAGATCAAGACCGCTCAGAAGGATGATCCGTACCTGAAGAAAATGTACGAACGAATTTCAACAGGTAGTACGACTGACTTTACGGAAGATAAGACCGACGTGCTGAGATTGAATGGCTGACTATGTGTTCCGGATGATTCAGAACTACGAAAGGAGATAATATCGGAGGTACATTATGCGAAATATACCTTGCATCCAGGCAGTACCAAGATGTATAAGGACCTCCGTACGACCTTCTGGTGGCACGGGATGAAGAGAGATGTGGCGCTCTTCGTGTCACAATGCATAGCCTGTCAGCAGGTGAAAGCTGAGCATCAGCGACCGGGCGGGGGGATGCAGAACCTTGTTATTCCAGAGTGGAAATGGGATCATATCACTATGGACTTTATCGTTGGCCTGCCAAAGACACCACGGGGGAACGACGCCATCTGGGTCATCGTCGATCGACTAACCAAGTCAGCGTATTTTATTGCCATCAAAGTTACTTGGAGCGTTGATCGCCTGACGTAGATTTATCTTGACGAGATAGTACAGCTGCACGGAGTTCCAGTATCCATCATCTCTGATCGGGATTCACGGTTCATGTCGCGATTCTGGAGTAGCCTTCAGTCGGCACTGGGTACCAAGTTGCAGTTCAGCTCAGCTTACCATCCTCAGACCGACGGCCAAACGGAGTGCGTTAATCAGATTCTCGAAGACATGCTACGACTCTATGCAATTGACTTCAAATCAAGCTGGGACGTCCATCTACCACTGGCGGAATTTGCATATAACAATAGCTACCAGTCCAGCATCCAAATGGCACCGTATGAAGCTTTGTACGGTCGAAAGTGCAGATCGCCCATTTACTGGGATGAAGTCGGGGAACGGCAGATACTCGGTCCAGAGCTGGTAGAACAGACTGTAGAAAAGGTTAAGCTAATTCAAAAAAGACTGAAGATTGCACAGAGTCGGCAAAAGAGCTACACCGATGTCACGACCCGTACCCGGTTTTCGGACGC
Organism: Iris pallida; assembly: GCA_029216955.1. NCBI lineage: Eukaryota > Viridiplantae > Streptophyta > Magnoliopsida > Asparagales > Iridaceae > Iris > Iris pallida. Next base: position 4,188,432 of record JANAVB010043017.1, read on the forward strand.
GTGCTCGTGAGCAAGCCAGCTACGTATCGAGCGGACTCCAGCCCGACTCGAGTACGTATAAGCTGTCAAGGTCATGGTATCATGGCTAATATGGTAATCTACAGTGTATCTCAATCTACAAGAATATATAAGATAAGAATGAACAATTATGGGTCATGGTCTGCAGTCCATTAGCATATTGTCCGATTAGACTCTAAGAATGATATGAGTCTATAAAATAAGCAGAATATATCATGGTATAGGATATAAAGCACGAGAGGATAAAAAAGAAATATCACAAGCAAATACCTGTATCCCTGCAGGTGTAATCACTACCATCATGAGCCGATAACTAACTCCATGCAATCAGCTACCTAAAGAGATCATCAGGTCCTCAGGGGACATAACAAGATACATAAAAATATACCTATCTAACAGTTTAATTATGCAATAATATAAACAGGTTATAAACAGGAACTAGACATGAGACTGACATGTGGCTACCGACAGGTAACTCTGAACACGGATACGGGACCAACTATGCATAAATGAACTGCTGGAAGAATAAGAGATCAATAGAATGCCAACCCTCGTCCCGACGTGGACTCGCAGGTCAGTTTCAAGACAAGTCACCCTCGTCCCGTGTGTGGACTCGCAGGTGCAAACGGACAACCCTCGCCCCGTGTGTGGACTCGCAGGTTGTGGGAACGATACAGGAATAGCAGTTCAATCACACATACTTGCAGACACGACTCAGTCAAGATACAGGTAATGACATGGTACAACTCAGTTAAGACATAGTCAAGTCCAGTATAACTACACTGTCAAGTCAAGCAAGACTATAAACTGGTGAACACGGTATATAGAATCTAGATAAATCAAATCACTAGAAAGCTAATGCATCATATAAAATCTATAACAACTAGAGTATCTATGATAATACAATAATAACATAAAAAACTATAAGCATGAAATGAACTGTAAAAGGAGGCAAGGTATACTTGCCTGGAAGTTGCACGCAGATCCAACGTGAATATAGTCAACTACTAAGCCATCAAGTCCAAATCATCACAACTGTCTCCGAACACTAAAACAGACATTGCCAATATTCTCAGAATAGTTAAATTAGCTAGGATTGCCTATCCTTAGGTCCAATTCTGGACACAGGGGCAAAACAGTATTTTCGGGCAAAAACGATTTCCGTCGTTGGACTCGCTTTGTACCAAAAAGCATGCCAGAGTCAATGGTCTCTAAAGTCATCAAAATATATGTCAACAGGTCTAATTTTTCGATACAAACCCAACCGTATGTCCAAAGTTGGATTCCGGTAGGCCGTTCATAAAATCGTCCGTTGAATCGGACCGTAGAGCCCGCAAAACGGCGGTCCAATCAATTGTCTCAGAATCAGACCAAACGTGGCATGCATGACCAGAAAAATGATAAAGTCCTGTTGGCGCAAGTTTCGTCTTGATCTGACGAGCGTGCACAAAGTAATTGGGGAATTTGCACAGAGGCTGATACGGTAAATTTTGACGGATACGCATCAAATTTGTCGCGCACACGCAATCAATTTGAATTCCGTCAAAGCCCACACGTCCACGAAGCCGATACGCACCTTTCGATGCTTTTGGTTCGCGACCATGTCGTCCGGTTTGGCGGGACGCACGTCGTATCGAAGGTTTTCGTAAATTTTGAATATTTAAAAACTGATTTTATCTCAATTTTCAAACTCTATTTTCTTAAGGCACAGTTGATGAAATTTGGATCTACAAAGAGGGTTTGGAAGCCCTATAGGTTGTCTTTAACCTAGCTTAATTAGTTTTCAAAAATTGCTAAGCTATAGATCGGAATCGATATCCGAACAGGGGCTCTTGGGTTGTTCTAACCTCTGTTCTTGGGACAAGTTTTTCATCGACGTTGGGTCGATTTTACGAACGACTGAGGAAAGCTAATTACAAACTATTTGAACAAGATTAAAGTGGGTTGGGTTAGATACGTACCAGAGAAATCGATTCTGGAAGCGATCGAACGATCGTTGAGAACCGGCGCCGCGAAGTCAGCCTATTCACCGCTGTCACTGCTGCTATTGTTGATGCAAATGCTGCTGCTGTTGCCGCACGGCCGTGCGGTTCTGCCGGCCGGTGGTGGCCCAGGGCGGCACACGGAGGTGGCTGGGGGTGCGTGCGAGTGGTGTGGCGTTAGGGTTAGATGGTTCCGCCTCTCTCCTCTCTCGCTCGATCTCTACTATATATATATATATATATATATATATATATATATATATATTTACGAACTCTCGGATTTGGGGAATAACAGGGGTAGGCTCTGCTACGTTCGGTTTGAGGACTGCTTGCCCACGTTGGGCTATGGGTTTGCTTGGGCCGGTTTAGCTGAGCTGGGATTTGGGGTTACTCGGGCTGGTTTAGCTGAGCTGGGCTTTGGGCTTGCTCGGGTTGGTTTAGCTGAGCTGGGCTTTGTTCCACTGATTTCTTTTGTTTAATGCTTTACATATACACCTATATACATTTATGTATGCATACAATATAGATATACTAATATACATATTTGTATATATATACAATGCATATATTTGCATATATACAAGTATAGATATACATATACATATATTTACATATATGAAATAAAAGTATTTATAATTATTTCTTTTATAGATATATTATATATATGACTATTTATATTATCTACATGTACATTTATACATATATGATAAATACCTATATACCATATAATATGCATATATTATATTTATATAAAACAAGTCTATCAAATAAGCTACTAATACATATGTATATATATTTATATATATACACACTTTAATTAAATATAATAAATATTTATGACGTTTATATAAATAAGATATCTTAATATACATGTAATGCCAGGTATTTGTATACCCTAAATATATGTACCTATATTTTCACCAGTATACATATAGCCTATCAATTCTCACAATCCCAAAAGACATTTCCTAGGACATGCCATCATACACTCAGAAACCAAACATCAATACACACATCTCATATACAAAGCCGATTTATATAAAATCACTTATTTATCTACTAAAATAAATACACTAATTATATCACCCCCATAATTATCTACATGGGCCTCTTTGGACGTACTATATGTCTACATGGGCTTGTACTTGGTTTGGGTTCAGTCTGGGCCAACTTGGTACAATCGGATCTCCTAAAATTATTAAATCTAATAATAAATAATTAAACTATTTATAATGGTCATGCTATAACTTGGCCTGGTTTTCCGAGTTAGGACACACCGATGGCTTGACATTCCTCTACCATGGCTAAACACTAGTCAAAGCACGCTACTGCACTATCCGTACCATGATTCATAGTCGTCTGGTACTTCAAAACTCAACCATGGCTAAAGTCTACTACCGTAATAATTAACCAAATAATTATTTATGATAATCTAAAAATCACCATTTAAATCAAATAAATAATAATAATAAAAATATTTCAAAAAAGTTCGGGAAGGGGAGCTACAGCCGACATCCATCGAAGACCACTTGAGTTCCTGGAGGGCGATCACGTGTTCCTGAAGGTGTCGCCCATGCGAGGAGTTACTCGGTTCGGTGCGAAGGAAAAGTTGAGTCTGAGATTCGTTGGGCCGTTCGAAATACTCGAGCGGGTCGCCCCAGTGGCCTATAAAATTGCCCTACCGCCTGTGCTTGAAGGTGTGTACAATGTCTTCCATGTCTCTCAGTTGCGGAAGTACGTGCACAACCCTAGCCACGTGGTAGATTTTGGCCAGCTGGAGCTGAAGTCCGACTTATCCTACGTTGAAGAGCCAGTTCAAATCTTAGAACGCAAGGATAAGCTGCTGCGAAATCGAACGATCCCTCTTGTTCGCGTACTCTAGAGGAATCATGCGGCGGAAGAGTCGACATGGGAACTCGAGTCAGAGATGAAGGAAAAGTTTTCTTCATTATTTTCATAGAGATAGGTTCCGTTCTTAAGTTTCGAGGATGAAACTTTTTTTTAGTTGGTTATGATGTAGTGCCCCGTCCCTACATCGTGCCCTGTTTCCATCCACGGGGTGTGCGAGAAAGGAACACTGTCGCTATCGATTCGGTCGGGACCGATAGATGGGAATCGGCCGAGTCGATCGAACGGGAACGGTTGAATTAAGATCCATTCCACGTTATAGAATGGCTTCTTCGGAACCAAGTCCCATATTCAGCGGGTAGCGCCTCAAGGATTGACTCTGCGACTGAGTCGGGAGAGACCTCCCGTTGCTCTGTCTTTCACGCCGCTTGCGTTGGTTTTGGCTTTGGTTTTCTGAATGCATTTTCGATGGTTTTCATGGCTTACATTTCGAACTCGCATTTTCTATCGAACTTCTTGCATAATACAATGTTCTAATCGGTTGCTTGTGCGATTTCAGGTAATCGCATAGGCGACGTCTAGCGCGGCCAACCAGTTTCTCGTCTCAAGTAAATACTAAGGTGAGTGGCTGACCTCCTTCGTCTCGACCCTCTATTTTCAAAATGAGAACTCGGGTAATGATATCAAATTTGAATGATTCGCTTGAAAAAAATACAAGTCCTATGTTCTAGAAGAAAAAGATGAGATGTGTAGAAAAAGAGATAGAATTATTTCAGGCCTGCAAAACAACCAAATAAATGGATCGACTACATAACAAGCCCCAACGATACCCTAAAATATACCTTGTTAACTTATCACGTTCATGGACAACTTGTCGACAAGGGCGATGGTTTCTTCGAGCGACAACCCGGGGCCACGGGACCGACTCTGCCTAGGAAGAAACGGGTTATAGCCGAGCTGGGTAATAGGTAATCGGTAATAGGGGGACTTGCATCGGAGCTCGCTACTTGCGTTACAAGGGTCCTGTTTACCAGGCTATGTCCAGGATGGCTAGTTAATGCCAGTGACCTCCACATCAAACACTTGATATAAATCGTTATCAACTAACAGGAAAGGTGATGGTAAGTTTTATGTTGCATGGCACGCTCTGCCGAGTGAAATTCTAGTGTAACTTGCTTGGTTTATGTCTCGTTAAAATGCTTCGTATGAAAATACCTAGGATGGTTAGAAAGATCACAAAAAGCAAGTTGTGTAATTTTTATCTAAATTCTTGAACCAAATGAGAGCCTGGAAATTAATTAGCCACTCGCCAGTACATGTTGATTGTATTAATCCTCGCTCTCTCTACAGGTACGATAAATCGGGAGGAGCGTGCCGCGTGAAGGGAGGCAACGCTCATGTGTTTTGAAGCTTCGTCCGTGCGGTCGAAGCTTAGATCCAAGCCCTTTTGAAGACTCCGTTGTTGAAGATCAGAAGACAGATGGAGCGACTTTCCAACATCCCAGGTGGTTTTGTAATACTGGTTGTATAGTCAATGGATGAAATGTATGAAATGTCTATCTCATCGACGTTCATATTGTAATGGAGTCAGTTTGTAAAAAGCCCACGCGGCGCCCTTGTATCGAGTTTGTAAAATGATGTTCATTATCAATAAAGCTTAAGTTCCTTCTTTATAATGTGTGTTCAATTTACTCTGCGCATTCTCTTATTGTTGTGTTTCGATAACCTTATGACTATGCCTTGTACGAGCACAACTTAGGTTCGCACGACATCACGCCCGGGGGACGACTGTCGATTCTACGGAATCGGGGCGTGACAGCGGAGGAAGAGGGGGGTCAGGGGAGGAGGAGGAGGGGTCGGGGTCAGGGTCGGAGGGAGGGAGGTGGAGCAGGGGGAGGGGATAGAATTGGAAGAAATTTTTTTTTAGATGGAGTGTGCTAAGTAGGAGGTGGGGTGCGGATAGCCGCACCCAATATTAATTTATTGCTCTAAATTTTGAGAAAACACCCCTTAGAAAATCATTAACCTAAAATATAATAAGTAATGTTTAAAAACACATGAAAACCACATAGAAACTAAAAAAAATTTAAAAATGGAAGAGCAAGAGGAAAAAAATTGTTCAAAAGTAGAGAAGGAAAAATAAATAGAAAGATTACCTTGATTAGGAAATAGCCTTGGTGTGCCACTTCTAAGGTTGGAAAAGACAGATGAAGTGAATTGGGAGAATAAAGTAGAAAGAACAGGAAGAGGGGGATGTTAGGAAAGAGGTAGGAGAATGTGTTGTCTCAAATCAATTTTTTAGCTAGTCCCTAACAAAAATTACAAAACCTATATAGTCCATATCTAGTGATGCCCCCTAACAATGGGGTTTTTTGTTCTCTATAAGTGGAATCACTTACAAGTGTTCAAAATAATATTTGTGTTTTGCCACTTTGATTCAGATATTTAATAGGATTTAAAAGTACGATTATACGTTTGTGTTCTTACCATTAATAAAATTGAATATGAGCTATAGAAGGAGAATGTTTGTGTTAAGATAGATATATAAACAACAAATCATGTGCTTAACCCAAAAAAATTGATGAAAAGGACTTTAATAAGAAAACAAAATAAAGAGAGAGAAGCAACATTGAACTCCTTAGTAGTCGTCGTCGTTTTCACAACAAATAAGTGAGGGAATGAGTTGTGATAAGATGGATTATATTTTTTTCCCTTATAAGCTTGAGGTTATTTTAGCCATTTTAAAAAATATAAAAGGACAAAAGTGATATTTAGACTTTATAAGTACTAATTCTCTTTTGAAATGGCAAATGACACGTTTAAAAATCGAGCCACTAGTTACAAAAAAATAAAATAAACAAACACGCTTATTTGATGTCACTTCTAAAATCTGTCACTACAAGTGCTGTTTATAAATAGCAAAAATAAACACCCCCGAAACTTGTCAAACAATAGCTTGAAATAAAGTGTAAATGAATTTCTTGCTAATAGTTTGATGGTTTATATTGATCCGGAAATATCATATAGGATTAATTTTGACTCCAATACTCATAATTGTTTGGCATGAGATAACATGGAGCACAACTTTCAAGGGTCTTATTTTCCTCAAACTTTGTCTTTTTCTTTATTTTTGTTTTAAATTATATGGATTTGTTTTAATATCATTTGGATAAACCTGATAAAACAAAATTAGTTCATAGGACCACATTCTAAGTCCAGATAACACAATAACACTAGGCACAATGATGTATGGCCTAGTAAGTGTTAGTGGATTATATGATTACGAAAATGGTAATCATTAGCATAATTTATATTACACTAAGTGCTAGTAGGTTCTCATATTTATGGAAAACATCAAGGACAACAGCGTAGCCAGGATTTGAGACTAATTGAGTCAAAATCGACTAGTAAATTTTTAATCTAAAAAAATATTGAAAAATAGCATCAATTAGTCATGTAATATTTATATGACAAATATATTATAATACTTAAATTACATCATAATCGACCATAATTGTTTACAATAATTCCCTTCAAGACTATTTTGAAAATACTGCAAGATGTTCTCCTTCCCGACTTTTACGAAAATGGTTTGCTCAATGTATGTCATCAAACTTAGTGGACAACGACGATACAACGGTCAGCAATCGATAAAGATCAAGTAGAGTAACAACGGTGGTGGTGGTGGTGGCGGCGGGGGGGTTAGAATCCATGCTCCTATTTGGGAAGTAACTCGACCAACAGATGAAGACCAAGCGGAGGAACCTTGTTGGACTAGGGTCTCCTATTGGTTAGTAGACTATTGTGAAGGAGATACTGCTTCGAATAATTTTTTGGCATCTCTTGTTCTTTGGAGTCCGCAATCAAATTTTTTTTCTTTCAAGTGAGTTGTGGTGATCCGTGTTGGATCGGGAGGAGCTTGTAGAGGGTGTATTCTCTTTATTCCATTAGTCGAGGTTCTTCAGGGTTGGACTTCGATCGTCCCGTGGTTTTTCCCGCAAGGATTTTTTATGTCAAAAATCTTTGTGTCTGCGATTGTGTTTGGCATTTTTTGGTTTGTGTGCTTTTGCTCGGTTCTCTCGCAGGACTTTCTGGTTTGGGGGAACGGTTTCCGTGCTTCGTTCCCAACGTGTGGACCTCATACTAGTTGTGTTCCTATGTGGTGAAGGCATAGAGACAACGACAATTCATGGAAGAGGCAAGAGACTCGGTCCATACGCATGAAGCGATTGCTTTAGATAGCAAGTATGGTTTGAGTTCCGAGGAGGTTAGTGGACCAAGGTGATGCGCTCGAGTGGCCACCCTTCACAAAAAGGAGAGAGCATTAGAGGGGAGACGCCTAGACCCTTTATAAATTATGGAGAGCAATGCCTTCCCCAAGTCCAAACCCATCACTTGGGCAGCATTTTTCTTACCGACTGAGGTGGGTGCTGACATGCCTCTCCACTTTAAGGAGCCAGTCGTAGTGGTCGAAATTCGAACAACGAACATCTGTTCGTCTGATGTAGAATCTCGGTTGATGAATGTGCGCAGACGCTAGTTATGTATATGCTTGGTCCTTGGCCAACGTATGCAGAAGTGCATGCGTAGAATCCGACAAATGGTGTGGAGGCGTCCTCCTGAGAGAACAGGTTCTTCTTCATCCGCTTCGTCTCAGAGTCAGACCTGGACCTTGTTATTCAAGGTGGTATATGGATGTATGACGACAAAATTTTCATCCTCAAAAGGTATGATCCGTCAATATCTAAGCGAGATCTTCTGGTTGTGGTTCCTATGTGGGTCAAGTTCCCAAAGCTTCCCCTGCAGTTTTGAAATTAATCGTCCATCCATAAATTGGCAAGCATCATAGGGACCCCACTTCGCATGGATGTGGCTACAATGCACCATAAGCGTCTAGCATTCGCTAGGTTTATGGTGTAGATCATGACTAGCCACAATTTGCCTGCAGTAGTCCCGACGAGACTTCATGACGATCGCTACCTTGATTAGCATGTTACATATGAATGGACACCAACGATTAGTACTTCTTGTCGATGAATTGGTTAATCATAGATTTTCTGCCCAAATGTGTTTGGGGAGGACCTCAGAAAAGATTGATGGATATGTTGAGAGAATGTATGAAGACTCATCATGTGGTATCCAAAAGGGTGGAACGTGTCAAAGATATGATAGTTATTCATCTGGATCACTTGCCTAAGAAATTGGAACACATGTTGTTCACTCATACAACTCCTTTAACCAAATAGATAGTGTCACGACCCGATCCCAAATAATTGGGTCGAACCGGATCATGTCCAGCCTGCACCGTTGTTGAGACGGCGGCAGTAAGCTGTTCCAATAGCAGTTAACCACAACAATATCTATATTTGTCACAACTCAATTTTCGGGAATTTAAAACTTTATTAAACATTGAAATAAATACAACTGGAAGTAAATGAACTGAATTAAAATACTGAATTCAAATAACAGAATTTTCAAAAACAACAACAAAACTGAAAAAAAAGAAAATCTAGCTAAGCATTCGGCTCTTCGGCCTCAGGTCCTGCGTCCTCCAAAGGGGACTCTGGCAACACCACGGGGTACAGAACTGGATCATAATAACTGTTGTATAACAGCTCAGCATCCTCAAAATCCCCTAAAAATGTTATCTCCAGTCAGGAGGGAGCAAAGTACAATTCATGATAATCTAACAATTGAAATAATAATAGAATCATGCACTTTTAAACAATTTGAAAATAAACAGTTCTCCAGCAGTTAAAACATTGTGATGTGAATAGGCAATGAATATGACCGGCTTGGGTTGTACAGTGAAAGATATGGCTTATCCCCGTGTGTAAGAGGGGTAAGCTCGCACAGTTCTAAGTTATTATTTGGATGTGGTCATACTCATTACACTACTCCCCCAGTACCCAACAGTTACAGTAGTTACAGTAGTTACAGTCAGTGCTCTCAGAGAGAGTTCCGTGTTGCATCGTGGTTTAAACTTACAATAAAACGATTATTAAATAATTGTAAACTAACACAAAATGTACTTGCCTCAAATTGGACTGGACTTGAAGGGTTGAGACTTCGGGATAGAAATTAGACTCATCCTCGAAATCCTACATTCAAGAAGTTCGACTCAGATTCCAGAGTTACCATGCTAACTATGCTAGTTGCAATCTCTAAGTTTGCCCTAGTTAAATTTTAATCTTTGATTACGCAAACACAACAAAACTCGATTATAGGGTACGTTGTTATTAATGACGAGGGAAAGATCAATTTAACTTTTATTTTGGAAAAACTCGTAGTTACCAATTTAATTGGTTAAAATTTTGTATTTTCGTAATTATACATATAAAACTAAATTTCTTGTTTAATGAGAAAACATGATCTTTGTTTAAAATATTACAAACTTGTAAATTTTAATGTGAGAAAAACCTCATTAATTTTCTATATCAAAATAATATTTATTTACGCGTCTACGCTAAAAACCAGCAAAACCAGAAAATGCAAGAAAAACAATACTACAATAATTACAGGCCACAGAGAAAGAAAAATAGAAAAGCTGGGCTTATGCCCTTACAAATTATTTTACATAAATTGAAATAAGAAGAACATTTGTTAGTTCTAAAATTATCCTACAATTTAATTATAAATAAAGCTAATAATTAAAATAAATTTAATAGTGAGTCTCAGATATTGGTCCAATCGTCATATAGGCTAATGCCTCAACGTCCGGGCGAAACCGGTTTCGTTTGCACTTAGCCAGGGCCCATTGACCAATACGGTCGTCGCCCAAAATCCAAAACAATATTCTTTTCCGAAAAACCATTTTAAAATTATATAATTAAATTTATAGAAAAATCCGGCAGCACTTCCTCTATTTTCGGGATAACCCAAAACTGGGAAGTGTGCCATAAACCCATTTATAAAAAGTCCCAAACCAGGGAACACACAGAATTCAACTTCCAAACCAGGAAAACCCAAAATTTACATGTAAAATATTCACAAAACATTTTCCCCAATTAATTCGAAAAACCCGAAACGAATTCAGAAATCCCGAAACCATCTCGGAAAGCCTCACAGAAACCAACAGAACTTTTTTGAAAGTTTCTCGGAAAAATCCAAACCAAACCAACAGAACTAAGAAAACCACAGATCCTATTTCCAAAGCCAAAAATTCCAATCCGAACCTACAGAACTCTTTTCGAAGAGTTTTCGGAAAACCGAAACCAACAAACTATTCACAAAACCAAAAATATCAAAGTATCCACAGAACATAACAATCAGATGGTTCCGAAATTTTTGAAACAAAAAACGTAACAAATTTGAATTCCCGGAAAGGGATCGGGGACCAATTCATCATAGACACGGGAGAGACGAACTACTGTGACTATTTAGAAATTACCCAAATCGACGGAATCCGAAGGGTTGCCTCGGACTCGGGACACGCGAATCCGCGGAAACAAACTCGGAAACGGAATCGAACCACGCCGAAAGCACACGCAGGTACCGGCCACTCGGGACGGGGCTAAGCGCGCGCGGATCGGGGCTGCCGGGGGCGGCAGCAGCTGGAAAGGGGCGCCGGGCTCGGGTGGCGTACGGCTGGACGAGCCGAAGCTCGTACGGGGAGGCGCCGAGCGGGGGTGCGCCGGGGTCGGCTGGCGGTGGAGCGCCGGGGCACGCTCGGGTCGGCTGCGAGGGGGTCGGGGTCGGGTTGGGGGGTGCTCTGGAGGGTGGAGTTGGGAATGGGCTAGGGATTTGCTTGGGGAGGAATAGAGAGAGAGTGAGGAATGGGAGGGGAGGATTTGGAGTGGGGGAAAAAGTGTGGAGAACATGTGATCCTGGTGGTGGGGAGTGTGGGTTATAAAGAAAAGGGGGAAGTGTGCTGGAGTATGTGGGGGGGGGGGGGGGGGGTGAACGTGTGATAGAGAGGGAAAGTGGGAGAGAGAAGTGAGGGGAAGAGGGAAGATGCTGGTCCAACGGGTGGACCAGCTCATGGGAAGTTTTATTTTTATTTTATATTTTTTTATTAGAAGTAATCAGGATTTTAAATAAAGAGAATGGGTTCAGGTCGGGTCTGGGTTTCGGAAAGCTGGTCCAAGTTCGGGTCAGGTCAGCAACCAAAAACCAAATTATTAATTTTGAAATTAATTTTGAACTCAATATATAATAATAATAATAATAATAATAATAATAATAATAATAATAACTATAAAATTAAAATTACACTACAACCCAATAAGTTATTAATTCTAAAATTCTGGGTTTCACAGATAGTCAGAGCCAACATGTGACCTGACATTCCTACACGTGACATCAACTCGAATCATTTGCCTATTTAGACAATGATGATCGTGGGAATGGTAAAAGACCTGGTAGGACAAGTAAGTTGTTTGTTTGCTAGGGAGGTAAAGAGAGACCTGCCAGCGAGGGCTGCTACTATGACCTCTTCTAGCCATGAAGTTCGGTAGTCTCCTATCGAAGAGAAAGATCGAGTGGAGATAGAGCTCCTTTTAAGGACTGCATATGGTAGCCCCAGTTCAAAAGCTCGAGTCTTACATAAAGTTCCATAAAGCGTTTGAAGATAAGGCAAATGAATTTAATGTCTTTGTTGTGAGACTACATAATAAGAAATGGTTATGGCTAATTCAATATGTGGAACTTAGTACGTCGAAGCTGAGGACTCGACAGATGGGAGGGGAAAGCAGACTGAAATCGAGGGTCAACTCATGGGTTACAAAGGAAAGAATAGCATACTGCAATAGGCCTAGGTATGAGTTGCTTGTGATAAGTTATGAGTTGAGTCTGACTTGTTAGATTGCGGGGTGATACCTAGCACTCTTTGCAACCAATTCCTTCATTAATTACATTTTCTAATATATATATATATATATATATATATATATATATATATATATATATATATATATATATATATATATATTGATTTTTTGACTTTAAGAAACAAATTGTAGATAGAAAAAGGGTAAGAAATAGGACACAACCCCCTCCATCCTCTCTTTATTCAAACAAAGGGGTAAGGTCTCGCTAAGTTTTTAATCTGAGAGTGATGTTGAGTTGAAAATAAGAACAAATTATAAACATAATCATGGACCAATCCATACACGACATGCCTTTAAGTACCTGATCATTGGTCATTTGAGAGACATGACAATGTCTCCTTCGTTTACTAATTGTTTGGTCTTTAAGAGACACGGCAACGTCTCCTTCATCTTCTACATCTTCAGTTTTGTTTGGTCTATCAACTTTGCATAAAAACGAGAAAGCCTAGTCTATAATCCACACCATCAGTCATGGTGGACATAGAAGTTCTTATCGATATTTCATTAATTGATGAATGAAGGGTTAATTATGGGAGTTGACATTATTCATGATCAGAGATGTGACGCTATCATTGTGTTCTTTGGTTTGACAATATAGTATGAAAAAGTAAAATTTGTTTTCGAGTATAAAATTGTAACTAATGTTTTCTCATTAAGAAGCTAAAACGTCTCTATCTATTGTTGCATAATAAAAGTCTTACATGTGGTCTTACTACACATAGAATATATGGTCATTGAACGAGTTTAACAAATAATAGCAAAAATATTAGATGCACTATTGTTACATTTTGTAACTTTAAATAAATTTTAAATTACTAATCATACAAGGCATTGTCTTCTCATATGTCTTCAACACAATTAATACAAATCTTTAAAGTTAAACACAACTTTGAACTTTTGTCGCTTTTTATTTGTGTACTCATTCCGTCTTCCAAGCGTACAGAATGAAGCAGAACTCTGATACCTCTACGTTGCCGCACCGAATTGCTAAGCTCTCCGCTTTCTCAATCTGACTCTGTACATTTTGCTCATCGCTTGCTATATGTTCCCTTTCCTCATAGGTAACCTCTGGCGGTAGACCAGGCTTGAAGATAAACAATGCATGTCCCGACACACTAAATAACCAATCATGCACGTCCCAGAATACTTGAACGGGTAATTGTTCCACCATTATTGTTTCATTACCCCTGAACTTCCATTGCAGATTGTTTACATGTACTAGCACGACACCATCGATACTAATCCACATTTCTGGATCTTTTGGTCCAGATATTGAATTTTCAACCACAATGTCATGTTCCTTCTTTTTCTCGGTCAAATTAGCTCTTGTAGAGAAACATTTCTTACCAAAGACATTCTCTCTTTTAGAGACTAGTGTAGGTTCCTCAAGCGAAGGTCGTGATTTAGTTCTCTTGTAGGCTTCTTTCTTATGGTCCCCCAATAGAAGGATGACTTCCTCGTTGCAGACGATGGCTACATAGTATCCTCCTAAGGGCTCAGGCCCTCCAGAGAATTTTGCTGAACGCATATCCCAAAACAGATCGATGCGACCACTGTCAACCTCGAATGACTTAAATCCTTTTTTACTCCAAAATGGCCATGGCTTTAAGTCTACCTTGCACGTGAATTGTGCAACATCGGTGCTATACATATGGACCGATATAGAGAGGGAGTGATTGATGATACTCTTAGACCACATTGCTCTCACTTCACGAGGTGTGCCAAATATTTTGGCATGGTAGATTGAAACCACGGAGCATTGTGCCGTTTGTTATTGTTTCCCCCGATCGTTATCGACCCACCAGAGTCCTCCAGATGGTGCTTATCCCCTGAAGACAGTGTTGAGTTTGCTTGTGGATCCTCCATATCTCATTTCAACCTTGTCATATAGCTAATGGCCAAACAATTTATATTTTCATTAATCCACTCGGTAATCGAATATCATTGATTGAGATCAAATTAGTACTCCCTGTTACATAAAGTACAAGTTACAAAAAATAAAAAATAGAACAAACTTTTGAAATGGAAGGACGAGCGTAAGGATTAAAAATGACATTTTTTTTGAGATTGTTTGATGAAGACAAATAGGAAAGATGTGCTGAAATAATATCTCTAAATATACAAAACTTGCCAATGAAAGTAATAAGACAATTCCATTTGTAAAACGGAAATGCTATTTTGACCGACCGTAGGACGTACTGGTCTGCGTGGCGGCCAGCCATTGACCCCCTGTTAACGTGGGCCCACTCTGGACCGGGGGGCCAATGCCCAACTCCGCGGCGGTCAAAATAACATCTCGTAAAATACATCCAATCTCACCAAATTATAATTATTTTAATCTCGTCGAAGATGCTAAATATTTAGATGCATATATTATAATTTATTAAAATCATTAATGATGCAAAAGTCGTAATTATGAATATATGAATCACATTTTTTATACTATGTGCTAGAAATGTTCGCCAACACATAAAAATAAAATGTATCTTATAGATTGAATTTGTGAGAAAAAGTGAAACATAGATAGAAAAATAACCTTTTGTAGCCGAACAGGAAGGATGATGTATCAGAAACGTCCTTTAGATGCTCTTATAATTACGAATTATATAACAATGGAAGCAAATTTCTATGTACTTCATGTTCTAAAAGAAATGAAGTTTTCAGCAAGGATGAAGAGGAAAAAAAAGAAAAATATTAGAGAAAGAAAGAGAGAGTCTCTCTGGTCTTTTCTTTCCTTTGCGAGAAAAAGAAGGAAAGAGGAAGACCATGTCAAAAGAGGCGGATCCCTGTGTACGTTTTAGACAACTATAATGTCGTTGAGACTAAAATGGTTATGACGAATATGCCCATCTGGTGTTAAAGCTTTATGTGATCCGAAGTCGAACTATCCACGGAGAAAGGAACAAGTAATGAGGATAATTTGGTAAATCCACAACGTCAGAGAAGGGCACAAACGTAATAACGGTAAATAGCGTAACAAAAGTTGCCTATATCTTTGCCAAACCACAAACAGGCTTCTCGGGTCAGGGTTGTCGGGTTGTGGGTTAACGGGTCCGACTCGTTAATGACCGAATTTGTTGAAGAGGAGAGAAAGAGGAGGCGCGCACGCGCGCGTTCGTTTCTTCTTCTTATTCTGCCAAAACCCTAATTCTTCTTCTTCCTCTGCCGCCAAAATGGTGTTCACAGCCGGAGACGACGTATGGCACGACCGGGAGCTACTCAACAAGTAACGAATATTTCTTCTTCTTGACGATTCGTAATCGTCGTTGTTAAAGATTTATAATCGTTTCTATTTTCGATTTGATAAAAAATCCACTTTTTTTTGTTGAAATGGTAGAAGGAGTCTAAACGAACGAATTTCTTGACAAACGCGTAAGTGTGTCGTGTCTGTCTCCGTCTTCGTGCAACGTAGGTTAATATGTATCATAATTGTTTTTTTTAGAGTTATAAAAATTATTTCACATCAAAGTGTGATTCCTTAAAGTTCAACAGTTCTTGATACAATTGCAACTCAACTAGTTTCCTGAAGAGTAATAATTAATCCTAATGACGAATAATTAGTAGCATTGTGCTTAATTGATACTCGGGTCTTTTGGATACACATTACTGTTATGTTTATTTTAGATATACATTGGTTTCTTTAGTGTACTAATCCTGATGCCTAATCATTATTAATGCTATTTATTTGATAGTTAGGGTTTTAAGCATTTAATGGAGATTTGTTGCTGTTCTTCTAGGTTGTTGCCGCAATCATATTTAAGGAGCGGCGAGGTGAGCTATTTCTTGTTTGCATAGCTGTGAAAGAAAAATAACTTGGGATTGCTCCCTACAGTTATGTCCTATGCTGCACATACACGGATAAGGCACTACACCGTTTTAGGCTTGGCAACACAGAGTTGACACCTATTTTGGAGTGGCAGTGCCGTGTCCGATGCGTGTCTGACACAATGCTGACACGACAAGGCAATAAGTTTTGGAGTGTCCGTGCTTCCTAGGCTATGCCATTTGATATAGGCCCGTGATGCTATACATTTTATATATTGCCATCAGCGTAAGCCAATTGCCTTGTCTGATGATGGCCCTTATGACCGATTCATGTGCCTTCTTTCTGAACAAACCAGGAAAGATCTTCACAAATGATTGAGGTCTAGACTTAAAAATATACTAGTGCATCCTGGATGTGACAAATCAAAAGTGTCATCTGAAAGGTCATATATTTCAATTCTCATCAAAACAGTTACTTGTGAAAACCACATTTCATGACATATCAAAATCAAAAGTGTCATCTGAAAGGTCATAGATTTCAATTATCATCAAAACAGTTACTTGTGAAAACCACATTTCATGACATATTTTCTTTTGCTTACTTTGATTTTTTTTTTCTTTCATCATTTACTCTGAATTTGGTTATTGTATTCTCGTGTATGTTCTATAAGTTCTTTGAAGATATTATTTAAAGAAAATTTGATATAAACTAATTATCCACCTAGTTGCTGATTTCAAAAATGAAGGAAAACAACATAAAATAGCATAGGCTGCACCCATATGGTGTGTTTTCCTGCGAGATAATTATAGAAGTCGAACACATTGATTTAGTCTTTAGCTCTATTTTCTTGTTTTGAAGGGAAAATGGTGGGGATCCATGTGCTTCATTAGAAAGAAGTTAGCAACAGATCCTCCAGGAGGAAGTAGAAACGGGTCCCAAAACACAAGAAACTCACCACATTGATACAATGAAATTACCATCTCATTATCTCATAATCCCCCACAACATTAGAACAAAGTAATAACTCTCCAACACACTGCCTAAACAAATGCAACCCTCCAACAAACTGCCCAAACAAATGCAACTGATGTTAGTTGATTTTGGGTTGTGACCTAAGTTTCTACTCGCATAGCTTATCATATATCGATTTGCTTATGTATCGTATCGTGTATCGTATGATAAAATAACTCTAGGAGTTTAGGTCTATACTTCTAAATTCATATAGGAACATGAGTTACTATAGTTTTCTCATAATTACTTTATTTCTTTCTTTATAAGTCCATCTAGTTCCATAATCCAGATTCTTAAGCATATATTACATGACTTGAGTAAAGATACCGATATTACCTATCAGCCTATATGTATCGTATCAGATCAATCGATACACAACGAAATGGTAGAATCACGTATCATAAGATACCTATCGTGTATCTTAAGATACTAACAACATAGGTCGTGGCCACCTCTTGAAGCAATAATGATCCATTTGAGCACAGTGGACTGGCCTATCCCTAGTCCAAAAATAATGTATCATCAATCTACTGCAAGTTATGCAACAACCCTTATTGACTCTCTTTAGGATAATCCGCGATAAGAGTAAGTATGATAGGAGGTAAATGATCCGCTTGCTTGAGTCCTCTAGCACATCAATCTCCCTAACCTTACAGTTATTAATCAGAACATTGGATTTATAACCGAAGCCATTGCATAATCCATTTAGTCCACTTAGGGCCGAACCCATGATTCTTAGGGCTCTATTACTCAGTCGAGTCTACTACATTATAAAGCCTTATCAAAGTCTAGTTTAAGGAGGATTCCGTCAAATTTACTCCTTTGGCACTCCTTAATTACTTCCTGAGCTAAGACAATATTTCAAGCATATACCTTCCCTCGTTGAATAACCTATGGTAGTCTCCTAATCTTGATGATCAGTTGACAAGACTTATTGGCTTTACATCACTAGCTGCTCGAACTTCTTTCAATGAGACGGGGCTAAGCGATATGAAGTTGTGGGATGTAAAGATGTCCCCCCCCCCCCCCCCCCCCCCCCCCCCCCCAATTTCCAATTATCTTGATACCCATCAAGAAAATATCTTCTTAACTATCTTTATATGTCTCTTTAAAGTGAAAGTTGACTCACATCTCGCAACTGCCTATCCACCCTTGCTTTACAACCTGAGTGTAGTTTACCCTTTAAGAGACTTCCTTCCCTACATACTGCTCTAATTTTTCTTTCGTGACATAACATCTAAAATGCTCACAAAACAATAGTTATTGTATTTTGAAATAGATACAAAGCAGCAGTCAATTGTAGGTGAAGAACCTTGGAGACAAGGTTGATAACTTCTTTCTTAGGCTCATTAGATGCCTAACAAACCTAGTATAATATTTAATGGCATCAAAATATCACCAGATTACAAACCTCATATAGAATTATTGAACAAAGCAGAGAGACTAGTTTTGAAAGGAGCTAGTTGTTATATCCACATTGATCCTTTGTGAAGGTTCTAATAGGGGTTCCAATAAGAGAGTTGTTATATTAATGCTTGCTGTTCTAAATTTGCTTATATTTTATACTCCTAGTTGTAGTTGGTATTTAATGGAAATTCTCTTTCAGGTTTCTGCTGAAACTATAAGAAGTAATGTTGAGAAAAGCTTTGGATCATTTAGTGATAGCCAGGGAACGCACCATGTGGTTCAGGAGCACCTGCAGCTCCTTGATATTTGCAATATGGGGAGCCATTCTGTTGACATGTCCAATATCTTGAAGAAATTTTATTCCGCAATAAATCTTTTGAACAATCACGCACTCGGCCTTGTAGAATAGGAAGGTCAAGTTTGAGAAGGTTCGTCCTTGTGGAATCGGATGCAGAAATTGTCTGATACCACTTATGCAGATAACAGAAAGTTTCAAAGACCCGAACAACTCTAGGGAGAAGCAACTACAGTTCGTACTCCTGTCTTTTCACCTCTTCTTTCATCCATCCACAATACCTTGGAAGGACTTGATCAGATGCCATTACTTGATCTAGTTGTGAGGAACAGGAAACTAAGGGGTGACACAGTGTCCCACAATTCCCGCCTATTCTCAATTTATGCAAAAGGGATTTGCTTGTTAAAGCGAGTGAGGAAAAGAGTAAAGAAGTTTCTTTTAGCTCTAAGAGAAGGGGATGACATGCCAGAACCATTTGCTAAAGTATTGTCAGTTATGCGTTTGTCCCTCAGGCAGAAAACGAGATGCGCCGACATATCGGCATCAGAGTTATCCCTTTTCACCTAAAACAGTATGTGTGCAGAATGAGATATTAAAAGCTCTTTGGTCACTACCAAATTTTAGAATAAAAGAGCTCAAAGCTTTGCATCCCTTTGTAGATCCAGAGGCTAGGGTTCTGATGAGGAGTTTTAGGAATAGCCTCAGTCATACTTGATGGAGTATATTTTTCAATGTGATGCTATAGAAATTCCAGACAAAGTGTTAAGTATTCTTGCCTGCCTAAACAGGAGGTCTCGACGCCGACCCGTATTGTTTTCAAGTGAGAGTGTACAGAATGATAGCAGTCTGCTTAAACAAGTTGTATCAAACCTATCAAACCTGCTTCAAGGTAATATGACTGATGAGACGTCAGAGCCTTCGAGATATAATGATGACAATGAAAGGGGAATGATTTTCAATTGGATGAGACTGACTACTGCTAGATATCTGGTGAACACCAACAAATGTTACAGCTCTTGCTTAAATGAAGGGGTAGGAACTACATGGTATTCATGGACTGCTGTACACCGTGCACCTACAATCAATAATTAGAGTTACCTTTTACGAGTTACTGATGCTTATGAAGCTGGTGGTTTCATCAAAACATAAACTGGAGCAAGGAGATTTTTCTCCAACCATTAACAAAAGAGTTATCCTTTGGATCATATGGAAGATCACACCGATGATTTTATCTCAGGGAATTGCAAGCTACAGCAAGACGACATGAACCCCTCCGAGCATTTCCACGAGGAGGAAATATATTTGCAAACCGAGCATACTGTTCAGGGGATTGGACGCATCAAAGGAACCTTGATCCAGGAGATCTGTGACGAGACTAGTTTGGTTGCTTATGCTGGATAACTTTACGCAAGAATAAGGTAGAGACGTAGATGAGATGTCTAGGTATTATCTTCTAGGTGGCTCCTCATCTCCACACTCTCAGGGTATCATAATGTTATTCTTATTCATTTGTGTAAACATGATCGTAAAAGTTGCTAACCAAACAACTGTTCTGTTCCCGATTATCACCAGGCGCTGAGGACTCAAGTGCTCCAAAGGAGGATACGGGGGCTGAGATTCTTATTCAAGCCGTAGAGAAGTGTTGGAATATTTAGTATGTCATATTTAGTAGATTGTATTAGCATAATGGATATTGGAATATCCTGCGGACATATTTGATATGCCAGAATATGCCACATGATATTCTATCATTGTAATATTGACTGTAAGGCTATATAAAGCCAAGAGGACTATCAATAAAATGATCAATCAATTAAAACATGGTATCAAAGCCAAGTTTCCACAAATCCTAACCCTAGCCGCCACCAACCGACCCACCCCTCCGCTATTCCTACCAAACCCTAAACCTAGCCGCTATCCCCCCTTTCCTACACACGGCCAGAGCCTACGCGCGCGACTAGAGCCCACGCACGCGCGACCAGATCCCACGCGCGCGCGGCCATATCCCCCGTAGCCCCCACGTGCCCTGCCGCGGCGGCGGCTGCTGCTGCGGTGCTGTTGCACGCGCGCCGGGCGCCCCCTTCCCCCACGGTGCGCACGGCTCCTGCGGCTATTATCGACACTGACGCACGCGACGACACTCGCGTCACCGCTGTTCGGATCGTTCCGAAAGTTGACACCGAAGGCCTAGGTCTGATGAAAAATATGTTCGGATCTAGAAGCGGACGACGAGGACGAGCGTGAGTCGTGTGACGGGTGTGATGTGATCATCGAAGAGGAGGATCGATGGAGGAGATTATCAAGAAGCTGGATCCTGCGAAGGTTGCGACGTTGATGAAGCTGATGAAGATGTCGGCTGGTAAGAGCACGACAGGAACGTCGGCGAGGTTGGAGCTTCCCTCCATCGATCTGAAGCTGGATGGACGAGCTACCTATCTGAGTTGGTCACGGCGGGTGAGGCGTGTAGTGCCCCGCTCCGCGAAGGCACTAGATAGACAGAAAGATCAGATTGCTGGCTCTGCAACAGAAGACGATTGATCTGGGTGAGTGGACGAAGTCTCATTTGCTGATTCGCTTACGCCTAATAAGAATATGAGTTTTTGATTGAATGCTATTGTTAATAACAAGATGGTAAATCATTGAGTATGCTTCTAAGAGAATCCACATGTTGCTATGCTAAGAACAAGAAAAGAGATAACTTGTATGCTAAGAAGAACTGTTGCTTGCTCATAAGAGACGAACTAAATTATGTATGCTAAAGTAGAGATGTTGCCTTTAATCAAAGAACTGTTGTCATGCTTAATAAGAAGAGAAAAGAGAATGCTCAAATGTCCATAAACAGTAAGTTATCAAGAGTAGAGTTAATGCTTGTTGTTATCATTGCTTGCTTAAACAAAGATTGTTCATTGTCCTTCGATTGTTGCTATAAAGAAAGAGATGTACAGAGAAGGCACTTTGTGCTGTTAAAAGAAGATACGGCTTGTCCGTATAGAGAAAAGAGTAGAGCTATTGGCTCGATTACATGAAATAGAAGAGATGAATATGTTTACAAGCTGCTTGATTGGTGCATGGTAGTTTTATATGATAGCTGCATTTGCATTGGTCTAGACGGCTTGTGCACAAGTGGTAATCTCTCGATCGATTCTGGGGGCGCCCGGAGTCGATCGGCCTAGGAGAGAACATGACACCTGGGGCTAGGAGTCCCTGCAGTAAGAGGGGGTGTCAGTCTATTAGTAAGATGGGCTAGAACGTCCCAACTGCTAATATGG
Organism: Iris pallida; assembly: GCA_029216955.1. NCBI lineage: Eukaryota > Viridiplantae > Streptophyta > Magnoliopsida > Asparagales > Iridaceae > Iris > Iris pallida. Next base: position 4,210,856 of record JANAVB010043017.1, read on the forward strand.
GTAATGCCCATGGACTACAAGAGTTATATTCATGCATATAGATAAGTGTCGAAAGAATGTTTTGCTAAGAGCTAACAATGCAGAGACGAACATAGAATAATGTTGGTTTTATCATGTTTATGCTAATCCTTGTCTTGTGCAGGGATGGACGGGGATGGACGGTCGGCTATGGTAAGAATCACTGAAAAGTGATACATATGTGTTGCTTAAGTTTCCTATATGAATTGCATGCAGAGATTAATCCATTGTAAAGAAATGCTATGTTCTACTAAAGAAAAGATATGATATTGTACTTATAATTGTCCCTAAGAGTTGCTTGAACAAAGAAATGATTATGCTTATGCAACACGCTGCGCACTGCACATGAAATGAATAGTCATCGTGCTTGAATTGAACAGTCCCTTGTATGCTTGAGATGAAATGAAATGAATTGTGTCTTTTCAAAGATGTTTTCAAAAGAGATGTAAACTGACTCTGTATGCATGAAATGAACATAGGTAAAAAGTAGTAAGATCACATCAAAAGAAATATTTTTTCACTAAATGAACAGTGATCGTTTCAGACAAATGTAGCTCTTTGTTCACAATCACCAGTATGCTGATATACTGACCCACCATCAGTCTGCATACATGTGCAATATGCATCGAGAAGAATAGTCCGAAGCGATAGCCCGAGCCTCATCCTCAGGAGCCAGAAATCAGAAGAGATGCCGAGAGATGACATCTGTTGTAAGAGTTGGTTTTGTATATAAACGGATGTAATGTATGGGAACGGGATCATTGTAATCTGTAAAGATCTGAGAGAATGTAACATTGTATCAGAGAGAATCGAGAGCTTGTAATCTGTTCAAATGAAATCAATAAAGAGAATTGTTTCTTGTTACCATTGTGTTAAATGCATGTATTCTGAAATATGTCCGCTGCTACTTCAATTATCTGCAATATGTTCCGCTGCGTATTGTCAATCTTGTCTATCTTGTCTTGTTTCAGGTCTTGGCCTTGTGCAATCGCAACTTAGGCTTGCACGGCATCACGCCTTAGCGAGAACGAACGGTCTCACAGAGTCCGAAGCGAGGACGAAAGGACTCTGCGGGATCGGGGCGTGACAAGGCGAACTCTCGCAGGAAAGAACCTGGAGTGGTTCCTGTCGGGCGAGAAGACAGTGCCGGACGAGGGCTCGGTAGGACATGACGAGTGGAAGTCCACTCATATGGTGATCTACATATGGCTTGTCAACTCCTTAGTCCAGTCTATTGCCGTCACAGTAGACGACATTGAGATGGTAAAGGATGTGTGGGAGAAGTTGAGGCGGACCTATGATGGTGTGGGGAACAACTTACGTGTCTTCCAGATCAAGGGGGAGATCGACGACACCGTACAGGAAGAGAAGACGGTGCAGGAGTATGCCACGGAGTTGGAGCGTCTGTGGCTGGATTATGATCACATCTCAGATCGGGTAAGCTACGGGGACCCGAAGTGTAAAAAGAGACATGTATGTCTACATGAGAGGACGATGAAATTTCTCAAAGGGCTGACTGCAACATTTGCTCAGAGGACGGTCCTACTTCTTGTCCAACCGAAAATTTCCACTCTTGAGGAGGCTATCTCAGCCATGATCCAGGAGGAGACATGCATCAGACTGCAGGCGGGGACAAGTGGTCCTCCTGAAGCAAAGTCAGCACTGACGGCCACCAGCTCGGACGATACAGGGCCTAAGGGAGAGGCCTGACAACACAACCGGCAGTACTATAACTGCGGGGAGATGGGCCACATCGGTATGCTTGTACCAAACCACCTAAGGAGGAAGATTCAGGTGGTGGATGGGGACAATTCGGTGGATGAGGATATTTTGGAGGACGTGGCTGTGGTCGTGTGGGTCGACGAGGCGGTCGAAGAGGTTATCGGGCAAACCTGCTGGTAGTATAAGGAGATGGAGGAGCTGGCGGCACCTTTACCGAGGAGGATCAGACACTGGTGGACATGCTGGAGATGCTCAGGAGGAATCAACGAACGTCAAATAATGGAGACAGGAGGAGTGAAACAGAGGAGACGTCCACCTCATTTTTCGCTGGAGACAACGCCGTCATGTATACCCATCTATCAGAAGGTACTGACGACTCACTTGTTCTTGCATCCATTGCTTCCCTTAAATCGTCAGACTGGATTATCGACTCGGGGGCATCTCGACATGTGACGGGAAATGCTAGTGAGTTCTCCTCCTACACTTACTTAGCATCAACATACAACATTCAGACAGTTGATGACACTTTCCAGCCAGTAGTCGGTAAGGGTACTGTTAATTGTACAAATTCAGTAAAATTATCCAATGTTTTACATGCTCCATCTTTTTCAGTCAGTCTTTTGTCCATTAGTTCTATAATCCTTCAACTTAAATGCATTGTTTCTTTTGATATCCCTAAGGTAATCTTTCAGGAGAAAGAGACGGGACGAAGACTTGGAATTGACACTTGGCATAAGGGACTGTGGTACCTGGATCGAGAAGGACTGGACTCAGTACTAATGTCTATGATAGAGAAGGCTGGTATGGGAGGACTGCAGATGAGGGCCGAGGATACTTTGATACTTCATCATAGGAGGTTGGGACATTTCTCCTTTGACACTTTAAGTAAATTGTATCCAGATATTTATGAAAAATCAAATAAAGAGAAACTAGTATGTGATGCATGCGAGTTAGGCAAACTTACTAGGGGTTCATATATTGGTACGGGCCAAATGAGCTCTTCTGTTTTTGAGATAGTACACTCGGATGTTTGGGGTCCAGTGCAACTAATACTATGAATGATTATAAGTACTTTGTTTCCTTCATTGATTGTGCTTCTCGTGTCACCTGGTTGTACTTGATAAAAAATAAGAGTGATGTACCTACTTGTTTTTGGGATTTTCACAAACATCTCCAGACTCGGTATGGGACAATTGTGAAGGTACTGAGGTCTGACAATGGAACGGAGTATACAAACAAAACACTTGCAGAATACTTGTCAGCACATGGAATACAACATTAGACCACCTGTGCATACACACCTGCACAAAATGGCGTAGCAGAAAGGAAGAACAGACACCTTTTGGAGGTCGCAAGAAGCATGATAATCGACATGAATGTCCCACAGAGTCTATGGGGACATGCAGTATTGACAACAGCTCAACTAATCAACATAGTGCCTTCAAAGGTCCTGGGATGGAAGTCTCTATGTGAAATATTGTAAGGCATAGTGGGATGCTCCCACTGAAGGTGTTTGGGTGCGTATGTTTTGTTAAGGACAACATGCCGTCAGTTGGAAAGCTTGATCCTAGAGCAGTTAAGTGCATCTTAGTGGGCTACTTGGCGACTCAGGAGTACGTGTGCTGGAGTCCAGTGGAAAAGAAGAAGTTTGTAAGTATGAATGTCCACTTCCGAGAGCATGAGCCATACTACCGTCAGGAGGAATCTTCAAACCACATGCCTAATACTGCCAGTATGAGGCGAGAGGGGGAGAAGGAGAGCTCGGTGGTGACGATTTAGGAGTTTGGCATGGCCATACTACGGTCAGGAGGAAACTTCAAACCACATGCCTAATACTGCCAGTATGAGACGAGAGGGGGAGAAGGAGAGCTCGGTGGTGACGATTTAGGAGTTTGGCGTGGAGACACGGTTGAGGAGCAGGAAGGTGAAGAGGAACATGGGGAGGAGATGAGAGGTGTTAGGCCTACGGCTCAATGGGAGTTACTTACCTACAACAGGATAGGGAAGCAAACTGTAGGACCAGTACCTACAGTGCCAGTGCCAAGTTCCTTGCCTGCGTCCATCTCGACTCCTGAGACACCTACACTACCACCACCATCCCTTTCAGGTGATATCATTCTCCCTACTCCTCCCACACCATTATCAGTACGGAGGACCACTCGCAGCAATGCGAAAAATCTTCCGAACAGATATGGTTGAGACCTTGCTCAGTTTGTTTCTTATGACCGCATCTTCTCTTCTCATGGAACATTTATTGCGTCTTTGGATAGTATTACTGTACCTAACAATTGGCAGGTTGCCAAGAACGATCCAAAGTGGAAAGTGGCAATGCTCGAGGAGTTAGGAACTCTTGAGAAGAACCACACTTGGGAGCTAGTGAGACTGCCAGAGGAGAAGAGCGCAGTCGGATGCAAGTGAGTCTTTACTGTGAAGCAGAACCCAGATGGACAGGTTGAACGTTACAAAGCTCGACTGGTGGCAAAAGGATACAGTCAGACGTACGACACGACTATTACGAGACCTTTTCGCCAGTCGCAAAGATGAGTACTGTGAGGACCCTGATTTCTTTGACAGCGAATGGTGGATGGAAGCTACACCAACTGGATGTGAAGAATGCATTTCTTTATGGGGATCTGGTGGAGGAGGTATACATGGAGATACTACCAGGATTCGGTACCAACCAGACAGTGGGCAAGGTCTGCAGGTTGAAGAAGTCCCTCTATGGACTAAAGCAGTCCCCTCGGACGTGGTTTGACAGATTCATGAGGACGATGATAGGGATGGAATATCAGCAGAATAATGCTAATCATACTGTATTCTTCAAACGGAGTGGAGGCCACATCACCATGCTTGCGGTGTATATGGACGACATGATTATCACATGAGATGATGAGCAGGAGATCGTCCGACTCAAGGGGAAGCTTGACAAGAAATTTGAGGTGAAGGACCTTGGTCTTCTTCGCTACTTCCTTGGGATAGAGATCGCTCGAGACGCAGAAGGGATTGTTCTTTCTCAGAGGAAGTATGCATTAGACCTTCTTACAGAGACAAGGATGTTGGGGTGCAAACCTGCAGCAACGCCAATAGACCAGAGGTTCAAGTTGGAGGCCGAGGCTGGAGACCTAGTTGATCGAGACAGATACCAGAGACTGGTGGACAAGTTGATTTATCTGAGCCACACACGACCTGATATCTGTTTTGCAGTGAGGGTGGTGAGCTGCTACATGCACAACCCATGGAAGGGTCATATGGATGCAGTGTACCAGATTTTAAGGTACTTGAAGGGTGCCTCCGGAAAGGGGCTGATATTCAAGAAGAACAATCACGTGAGCATTGAAGGCTACTGTGATTCTGACTGGGCTAGCTATGCCGATGACAGAAGGTCTACCTTAGGATATTGTATATTAGTAGGAGGCAACCTAGTTTCCTGGAGGAGTAAGAAACAGTATGTGGTGGCCAGATCGACAGCGGAAGTAGAGTACAGAGCTATGGCTCTGGGAGTTGCAGAACTGCTATGGTTGAAGAACATGCTGGTATAACTGAAGATGGATCAAGGAGCCAAGATGAAGTTGTGGCGTGACAACGAATCAGCTATTAGTTTTGCCAACAATCCAGTAAAACATGATAGAACCAAACACATCGAGATTGATAGATTCTTCATCAAAGAGAAGCTGAATAGCGGATTGCTGAAACTTGGCCACGTTCCGACCAGGAATTAGGTAGCAGACGGACTAACCAAGGAACTTATCTCTGTGAGCATGATTAAAGGATGTGACAAGATTAGCTTAGTGAATATCGTTCGTCCATCTTTGGGGAAAGTATTGGAATATTTAGTATTTCATATTTAATAGATTGTATTAGCATAAAGGATATTGGAATATCCTGGAAACATATTTGGTATGCCAGAATATGCCACAGGATATTCCATCATTGTAATATTGACTGTAAAGCTATATAAAGTCAAGAGGACTATCAATAAAATGATCAATCAATTACAACAAGAAGCTATTACCTTCTATACCAAAGAGGTATTTATCTGTCTTTCCTCTTTTATGCATTATATAACATTATTGGTTATAGGTTCCTAAATGATTAATGATGTTCTTCCCTGTTGGTCTTTTAAAGATGATCTCTGCAATAGCAATGATTATGTGCATTTGTTTTATCTTTGTTGAGGGTTCTACTTGTCGATGTTGTTGAATAGAAAGGCCGAAGAAATTGATGGGCCACCCTGAGCTTTAAGGGCATGATTCAGTACTACATGGCGTACCTGGGATATATTGGAGGAGCATGTCAAGGTACTGATAGAGTTTGCTTTTTAAATCGGTCTAGAGCTGTGTATCCCGAATATTTGCATATTTGATTGGCATCTAGAGTCTAGACCAAATCCATCAGTGTAAAGATAGAACAATTACTCAGGAGAATAAGCGGAAATGTTAGTGCTTGAGCTTCATTTATTGTAGAATCGTCCAAGTCAACAATCAAAACGTTCTCAAGTAAATATAGGAAAACAAATTGATCGGGATGAAGTAAACATGGATTAAAAACTTTGACAATCTCAGATGCATTGCAGTATTTCACACGTAGTGAAAATGTCAAACATATATTACACTCAAGAATCAAAATGGAACAAATAGACTGGAAGTCATGACATGCTAAGCTGTGCATGGTTTTCCAACAGAACACTTGAGAACACCAGCAGCAGCAGTTAGGAGTGGCACCATTTTCCCCTGAGCAACAGGAAATCTTTGTAATATAGAATAGCCTGGAGCACAGCTTCCCCATCCAGATGGTACGAAGAATGCACCATTGGAGAAATAATCCTTTGTCGACCTCCATTTCCAGTTCTTCCATCCTCCTTCTCTCGCATAGTGACCTGCGCATAATATCTATAACTGTTACTTCATGCTTGATCTTGAATGATGGAAAATTGTATTTTGTCAATATTAACAACCGATGTCTTACTTCCTGCTTGATCTTGAACTTATTTTTTATATGGTTGCAGTGTTGGATCACTTTACGTTCAATTTAGTTGATTGTTCTGGTTATGCATTGGAATTAAATCTCATTTGTTCATTGACATGTTGCTTCAACATTGCGCAGGTTGAGATTTTGCTAAGCATTTACTTTGTTTACTTAATTGAGAGAGAGAGAGAGAGATGGATCATACTTCCTTGAGATAGGGATTTTTCGGAGCAACGAAGTAGTTTCCTTCGCTAAGGATGGTAGGATTGGAGCTGCCTCCGATGGCGTACATCTCCCATGAGTCGTACCTATTGTTGGCAACATGAGCATAACCCATTCTGACCCTACTCGAGTGCATACAAAACAAAGAAGACGAAGAAGAAGAGAGCAGCAGTTGGATTAATCATTGGAAAGAAATGTATATTAGAGCAGAGAGATGAACAATTTGTATGCTCTATTGTCGTTTTTAATATAGGCTCCCTCCAATACCTCGGCATCCTTTGGACCAGATCTGGGCCGAAATGATTGAAGGCGACTGTTACTTTCATCTTCTTGTCTTCAGTGTTTCCATCCTTGTGCCCAAACAACATCACCTGCATTGTCCAACCCAATGCCGTCAAGGTTGATTCTTCTTCTTTTCCTAAAAATATATTACGCTCAAGTACCACGGGACTTATGTTTATGACTAGTGGTAGTGGTGAGGTATGCGATCCGAGTGGCCATGAGATCGATGACTAAACATTTTATGAGAGAATTACTTCATAACCTCCAACTGAAAATATGGTGTAGTAGTTTCCTTCAGTTGTCAAGTTATCATTGACTAAACATTTTATGAGAGAATTACTTCACTTAACCTCCAGCACCTTAAATCACACGTGCTAGTTTATAAGACAAATGTACCATGATAAATACAACATAACAAAACCACTGACTTGAAAAACTATATAATTACTATTAGATATACAAAAAAAGAAAAATCTATAGAGATAGATTTCGTAAGGAATTGGAGAGAGGGAGGGAAATTTTTAGAGAGATTAAGGGGAGGAATACAATTTGCCAAAAGAATTGAGGAATTCCAACAAAGAAATTTGCATTAAAAATGGAATTTTGCTAATTCAATTGACAAATTTTATATTTAACAATAAACTAAATTAATAAGTTGATTAGCCCTTAGTATCTCGGGCACCAAATTAAGATTCTGGTTCAACCGAATTGGCGAATTTCAAATATAATAAAATTTGCCAATTATTTTGGCAAATTGTATCCCTCTTCCTAATAATATCCGTAACTTGGTACCACGAAACCGGCTATTATTTTGATATATGACAACTGCATGCAACCCTGGTATAGAAGTTTGTTATTCTAATATGTTCCCAATGAGAGATGCTACATGGACCGCGGTTTGTAATCGCGGTTCTGATCCTCACGCCAGGTGTTGGATCGTTATTGGAGGAAGGTTTTCGGACGGTGGGCCCCAAGATTGGAGGGGGGAGGGGGCAGGGACGAAACTAGGCTAGGGCCAAAGGGGGCCCTGGCCCCCCCTCCCCACCCACGCCCGCCCGCCCCCACCCCCCCCCCACTTTGAAAAAAAGTCTAAAAAAAAAATATTTATTAGTTATTGATGGTATGCACATTGCTTTGGACAAGGTATTATATAATTAACTGTTAAAGGAGTTATTAATTTTTACAAACAAACAAACTATAAGAGCATCTCCAACCCACTGTGAGTTTGAAAAAAAATGGTTGTCACATAGGAATTACTATTTCTTATTTCAAAATTCATTCTCCAATGCAAATGTGAAATAAATTGTGAAGTTGATATGGCAATGACATGTCAAAGACAATGTGAAGTTGGTTGTCTAGATCTAGGCAATAGACTTCACAATGCTTATGTAGTTACCGATTTTTTTTTTAACATAGTCCAATAACTTTCGTGTTCGGCCCCTGTACAACTCGAGTCCTGGCTCCGTCCCTGGGAGGGGGGGGGGGGGGGGGGGGGGGGGGGGGGGGAGAGATGTGGGGAGAGGGTGTGAATGGGAGGAGGACACTGACACGTCGGCACAGACACAACCGCGGCTCCATTTAGAGTTTTCCGTTCCCAATTCCCTACAATAAAGTATCCTCTTATATAATTTTTTACTACCTCAGGTGTATACACCTATAAGAATTTCATATAATAAAGCCATAAAATTTTACTTCAATAATTAACGTTAGTTACAAATGATTGTCACTTGCTATAGAGATTTAGTTATTATATCGATAAGTGACGACATGTTATTCGTAAGTATTGTCGTTGGGAGTTTCCACGACGAGTGTAGTTTTGGTGACACTTGTCATGACAAATATAAATTCAAACCAACAGCCTTACTTTGTCGTGGCTGGAGAAGAAGTTGTTGGATATGGTGACCGCAGTCGAGCCGTGGGTGACGTCCACCAATCCGTCGGCGGAGCTGGAGAGCGTGCAGTGGTCGATCCAGACGTTCGAGGACGCCATGATCTTGACCGCGTCCCCGTCCGACCCCCTCCGCCGCCCGACGTGCGTCTCGGAGCTCCTCACCCTGCCGGCCCCCGCGCGCGCAGTGGTGGATGCGCAGCCCGTGGACTATGACGTGGCTGGCGCCCTGGATGGTGATGCAGGGCCCGAAGGCGAGCTCCACCCGGGCCCCCCGGCCGTCGATGGTCTTGAAGCTGCCGACCATGAGCTCGTTCTCGAGCCGCAGGACCATGTCCTTCTCGAAGACTATCCAGAGGGGCCTGGCCTGGACCGCCGCGTGGCGCAGGGTGCCGGGCTTCGGGTCGACGGGGTCGTCGGAGGGGTCGGTGACGGTGTAGATGGTGCCGAACTTGCCGCCGAGCGCGGCCTTGCCGAAGCCGACGGAGCAGTCGGCCAGCGCCTTGCGGTGGGAGGACCATCTGGGGTCGGAGCGCCAGCAGGCGTCGATGGGGTTCATGACCACCTTCTTCTTGGTGGTGGGGCCGGCCGGTTGTTGGTAGTAGGAGGAGGAGGAGACAGTGCCGAGCCAGTTCGTGGACATGGCAACAACGTAGCAGAGGATGATCAGTAGGGAAGCCATGTTGTTGTACAAATAAGAGACCACAGTAGTATATATATATATAGATAGGAAAATTAAGGGTTGATTGTTGGTAAAGGAAATTAAAGGTGCTCGTCACGACCTTGATTAATCGATCACGTTTGAAGCATCATTTTTTGTAGGACGACGCGGGTGGCACGAGCGAGCGTTCTTGTTTGGTTGACGAGTCCTCTCTGTGTCTCGGTTGAGAGGTGGTGTCGCGTCGAGCGCAAATCTCAGTCGAGCCTGGTCTGGCTAGTGCTATCCTGAATCCACACTATCCGATCATGTAATGATATACGAACGGCCAATATTACATTGTAGTTTGGAGTGTTTATGTTATATTTGATAAATTAATGCTTCACACTAACACGTATTTTCGGAACTGGAAATTGCTGAGAAATCCAATTTCTGGGTGGGCTTTTATGTAATGCCCACCCGCTGAATTATTTTTATGAAATACCCAGAATTAAGTATTTTCACGTTAAATATTTCAAGATTCTCTATAGATGCTCTGTATTTACAAAATTTGCCATTATCATAGTTCCAAAAATACCCCTTCGCGCAAATTTGGACATCTATATATAATTTTGAATTCGCAAACTCAGATTTGGATTGGAAAATTCGTATTCTTCTTCTTCACGAGAAATTTGAAATCCATTGATATCATCTTTATCAGAGATCGCAAAATCGTTCGTAGTTCATTGTGGTTTTCGTCAGTTGAACGTCGATCATCCTTCATCATCATCGATCATCATCATCATCGTTCGTAGTTCATCGTGGTTTCCGGCGATTAGGTCAATTGTGGAGAGAAGAACTTCTTCTTTTCTTTTTATAGATCTTAAAACAAGGTGAGAGTTCAGATCTGTAGAAATTCATCCATCAGTTTCGTATATCTCGAAATTTATGCTGAATTTGAATTTGTTATGCAGATTATTAACTTAGAAAATGTTAGAGAGATTAAAATCTTGTTATTTTGTGCGAATAACATTCTCCGTATGTTTTTATACGGATAATGAGCATTATCCATAAGTTACAGACAGATAATAATTATTCTCCGTTATATTTAGACGGAGAATGTCTGTTCTCCGTGTGTTCTAGACGGAGAATATCATTCTCCGTTTTACTTTAAACGGAGAATGATCATTCTAAGTTAGTTCTGAACGGAGAATATTTATTCTCCGTTATATTTAGACGGAGAATAATCATTATACGGATAATGAGCATTATCCATAAGTTACAGACAGATAATAATTATTCTCCGTTATATTTAGACGGAGAATGTCTATTCTCCGTGTTTACTAGACGGAGAATATCATTCTCCGTTTAACTTTTAAACGGAGAATGATCATTATAAGTTAGTTCCGAACGGAGAATTTTTATTCTCCGTTATTTTTAGACGGAGAATAATCATTATTAGATGACAATTTTATTGTTCTATTTGTGACCTCTTATGTTTTTATGTTATCAGGGGAGAAGGTATGGAATCAAGTTGTTTAGTTAACATTTGTTTCAAGGGAGACATAGTTTCCTGCCGTGTCACACATGAAAGTACCGTGGATTTTTTAAAGATTAAAGTGTGCGATCGATGGACTTCTTTGGATCCACTTTCCTTCCGTTTCAGTTTTTGCACTCTGATGGGACTAAACTGTATGTTGAAAGTGATTTTTGGCTTCGCTCATTGGTTGGTGGTTTTAACGGTACTCATGATGTGAGTTTTGATCTATTTGTGGAGCAAATATACTCTCCATGTTCTTCATCAACATCTTTTCCTTGTCAAAGCTTTCACATGGGACCTTCGTCTTCCTCCTCTAGTTCTTTGAGTAGATGTTCTCCTACTGTAAAGGACAAACGAGTAGTACAATTTTATGAGGGCTCAACTGAGACAGTGAAGAAGAGGAAATCGGATATGTGGCCTGGATCAATTACTGGTGTTGGTCAGATTTTTCTAAATGGTGTTGAAGAAGTTAGGAATGCTGTTAGAAAGGTATGTTTTGAATCTCGTCATCCATTCCACATTTTGAAATCTGAGCCGAGGAGGTATACTGTTTGCTGCAAGAATTACAAGACACATGCTTGTTTGTGGAGCTTCCATGCTATATCTATTTCGAAAGATAATCAAAATTTTGAGGTGAAGAGGTATGTGGGAGAACATAATTGTGGAGCTGGCTATATGGATAAAGGTAATCTGGTTGTTCCAGCAAAGTTTGTGAAAAGTTTGGTTAGTGACATTGTTCGGATGCATCCTAAAAAGTCCGCAAAATCTGTTGTCGATGATTTCAAGGTCGACTACGGTTTATTTGTTACATATGGACAGACATACCACGGAATTAGGCTGGTGCACCAGGAAATGTACGGAGATGATGTTAGATCTTACAGTGACTTGTGTTGGTATGTCAACAAGGTAAAGGAAACCAATAATGGTTCCGTTATCGACTTCCAGAAAGATGATTCATCAATGAGGTTTGAGCGGCTTTTTCTTTCATATGGGGCTTGCGTAGAAGGCTTTCAATATTGTCGCCCAATGCTATATTTGGATGCTACTTTCCTTACAGGGAGGTTTAGAGGATGTTTGATGTCTGCTACAGCAAAGAATGGTAACCAACAGTTCTACCCTATTGCATACGGTATAGTCTCAGGCGAAGATGGTGACAATTGGGAATGGTTCCTTAGAAATCTAAAGAATGTTGTTGGATGTAGTAGGCGTATTGTTTTTCTTTCGGATCAAGGCACTGGTCTAGTTTCTGAAGTCCCTAAAGTGTTTTCTAATGATTACCATAGCTATTGCTATTATCACATGAAGAATAACATACCGATGAAAGAGAAAGGAAATGAAAGAGTGTATCCGCATGTACTTGAAGCTTGGAGGCAAGCAGTATATGCTCTAACTCCAGGTGTGTTAATGAGACAAATATATGCACATTTTCTATGCATTTACCATTAATTTAACAAGGAGAATGACCATTATCCGTGTCAGTAAGACGGAGAATAGTCATTCTCCGTTTCCAACACACGGATAATGACCATTCTCCGTCCTACATAGAACGGAGAATATCATTCTCCGTTAGCTTTGAACGGAGAATGGTATTATCCGTCTTGCATAGTACGGATAATGTTCATTCTCCGTTTTTATCAAACGGAGAATGACCATTCTCCGTCCTGCAAAGAACGGAGAATGACCATTCTCCGTCCGGCAAAGAACGGAGAATGGTATTATCCGTCTTGCATAGTATGGATAATGTTCATTCTCCGTTTCCATCACACGGAGAATGGTCATTATCCGTCTTGCATTGAACGGAGAATATCATTCTCCGTTAGCTTTGAACGGATAATAACTATTATCCTTATTGCATAGTACGGATAATGTTCATTATCCGTTTCCATCACACGGAGAATGATCATTATCCGTCTTGTATTAAACGGAGAATATCATTCTCCGTTAATAGCTTTGAACGGAGAATGACTATTATCCTTGTTTTAAACACGGAGAATGCACTTATTTTTTTCATAATTTTGTGAATTGATCTAATTCTTTATTAATTATTATTTTTCTGTATAAAGGTGGGTATAGACAAGCAATCAAGAAGATTTATGATCTGAATTGTGGTCATGTTGTGAATTGGATGAATAAACAAAAACCTGAACACTGGTCAAACGCATTCTTCCCGGGATGTAGATACGGTGAGGTTGCTTCTAGTTGTGCAGAGTCATTCAATGCATGGATAAAGGCTGAGAAAAAAATGCCTATTTCAGCACTTGTAAATGTCATCCGTGTGAAGATGATGAAGATGATTTCGGATCGCCACAAGGATGCAATTGGTTTGAATAGCAAATTGACTCCATACGCTGAGGATATGCTGAAGCAGCTTACAGATGATGGCATGTGTTATAGGGTATATCGGTCCGGTGATTTCGAATTTGAGGTGATCGCAGATACTTCCTCCCACATGGTGAATCTTTTTGATTGTCATTGTAGTTATCGTAGATGGAAGGTATATGGATTCCCATGCAGCCATGCAATACAATGCATCAGAGTTGGTTCAGATAAATCTGTTTACGACTTTGTGGAGCTGTATTGGACATCAGATTACTACCAGAAGTTATATTCATGTGCTATTCGTCCAGTTCCAGATTCTGAAAAACAGTTTGAAAATAATCCCACTGATGTTGTTCTACTCCTGTTCCGAAACGTGGTCCTGGACGTCCAAAGGCGGACCGTTATAAGAGCAAATATGAGAACAAGGGAAAAGAGAAGAGAAAGATAAGGTGCCAGAATTGTTTTGAATTATGCAATCACAATCGCACCACTTGTCCTCTGCCTCCACGTGCTGCTACGGTGGTCGATGGGGCAGCGCCCCCTCGTTAATACATACACATATATTCCTTCTTTTATATAATTGTTTTTTGAATACATATGTTACATTTTTTGATATCAATGGTAATAGTTTGAACTCTGCATATCTAATGTTTCACATATATACTAACAGCATAAGAACTTATTATCCGTTATACTCTCTGATTTTATAATGCATTGAATGACCATTCTCTGTGTATCTAACACGGAGAATGATCATTCTCCGTATGAGATACACGGATAATGGTTATTTATAGGTCAAAATACAAGGAGAATGTCATTCTTCATGTGTATTAACACGGAGAATGACCATTCTCCGTGTAATTTAACACGGAGAATGACATTCTCCGTGTTAGAAGCACGGAGAATGATATTCTCCGTTTAATTTGACACGGAGAATGACATTCTCCGTGTTAGATACACGGAGAATGGTCATTTATAGGTCAAAATACAAGGAGAATGTCATTCTCCGTGTAATTTAACACGGAGAATGACATTCTCCGTGTTAGAAACACGGAGAATGACATTCTCCGTGTTAGAAACACGGAGAATGCTCATTTCTAGGTCAAAATACAAAGATAATGTCATTCTCCGTGTATTTTAACACGGAGAATGGTCATTCTCCGTGTGTTTTAACACGGAGAATGACCATTCTCCGTGAATTTTAACACGGAGAATGATATTTCGCTTCAGTTACATTCACAGGATTACATCTCATGAGCAAAACAAAAGGTTCTTCATATCTTCATCAGGACAAGAAGTAGAGGATTACATTTGATGTCCAAAAGGAGTGAAACATAAACCTAAAGACAGATAGAAATACCAAGACAAAATACGGAAATTTATGAAAACCCGCGGACCTTATCTGTGTCGAGGGATATACCATTCCCTCAACCATTTCGCATATGTAGGATGTAATTGATCAAGGTCGTCGGCCGGGGCTAGATGGTCAGAACTCCCAGTGCTACTACCCTCAGACTTGGGCTCCTCCTTCACAGCAGCTTCAATCTTGGGAGTAATTCCTTCCCCGATGTAAGCCCCTGATTTTCAAATTTATTTTTAATTAGTGTTAATTAAATTTTAATGTCATTTATAGCCTTAAATAATTATTAGGAATTTTTAGAAAATTTTCTAGAATTTTTAAATGATTTTAAATGAGTTTTAAAATACAAAAATATTGATTTATAATTTATTTAAATGTTTTAATATCATTTTGTAATTATTAGAATTGTTAATATATTGGTTTGCAATTTCCCAATTGTTATGTGCAAATTTCTTTTGCACATAAACAGTACGGGATGGGTTATGCAAATATAATTTTGCACTTAGACACTGCTAGGACCTTTATGCAATTTCCTAAACTCTAGGGTTCGTTTTGCAAATCCTAAACCTACCCCCCCCCCCCCGACCGACGACCGCCACGCCGACGGGCAGCCCCCGCCATTTTCGGCTGCCCGACCGACTTATCAACCGCCCTCTTTCCCTATAAAACACTCCCCTTCGACCCCCCCAGTCAAAACCCTAGCTCTACCCACCACCACGACCACCGTAGCCCTTCATCTCCGGCGAAAACCCTAGGTTCTAAACCCTAACTCCGGCGTACCCTAGCGCCGCCCCACCGTCCATCGTCGCCAGTCGCCACCACCACCGTTCGACTCGCCTCGACGAGCCGACCCCAGCGCCACCACTCCGCCACCGTCCCGACGCCCCTAGCCGCCGTCTCCGCCTTCGAAAGCTTCCCCCAAAGTCGGACACGCAGGTAACAGACCTGAGTTCGTGTCGTGCGTGTCTCGAACTCACGCACGACGTTCGCCTGGACACGGGGAACCTATCTATAGGTCTGGACACGGATGAATCGACTCGTGCGTGTCGTGCTAGCCCAGACACGTAAATACCTGTGTCCCTAACTGTCCGGACACAGGATCGTGTTTATTTTTTTTTTTTTTAATGTTTATGTTAATCAAAACCTAAATAAAATTCACTAAAACCCTATCCCTAACACGACCCACGGGCTGACCCCCTGGCCAGCCCGACAGAGCCTAACCCCCACCCCCCCCCCCCCCCCCCCCCGCGCTCTGTTGGCTCGGGTTCGAGCCTTTCTGTTTCCTTTCCCTTTTCTTTTCCTTTTTCTTTTTCTTTTTTTCTTTTATATATATATGTATATACATTTATTTGTGTATATATATATATGTATTACTATATATACTATATTTATGTATATATATACTTGCTGTTTTCTTTTTATATATATATATTTATATATATATATATATATATACTTCATCCTTTATACTTTATTATTTTATGTATATATATATTTCCTTGTGTATATATATATATATATTATTATATATATACTATTATATATGTATACATCATTTTGTATATATATATATATATATATATATATATATATATATATATATATATATATATATATATATATATATATATTATATAGTTGAGTATTTTCTTATATGTATGTATATATACATATATTTGTATATATATATATATATATATATATATATATATATATATATATATATATATATATATATATATATATATATATAGTTGAGCATTTTCCTATATATATAAATATCCCTATATTTATATATATATATATTATTTCCTATATGTATTTTACTTAGCTTAGTGTAAATTATTTATATAAAATAATGTTCATACTTTTATAGTTACTATGTAAAACTTTACCTTATTAAAATAATAATATTTATTTTGACTATTACCAAATTGTATTTTTATTGTATTTAAATTACTGCAACCATTTGGTGTCCAAGCCTAGCATGGGTATTTGGGCTCAAATGTGTTTTCACACATTCAAGACCTGTTCAAGTCATATTGGACTTGATTCATGGCCTTGGGTCCTGTATTTGAACTTTGGTTCAAATTATATACATGGACAAAATACGCAGATAATTAATTATTGTGTGCATTGCTGTTTTTGATTTTCTAAAAATACTTAAAGTATTATTAAAATTATGGAAAAATAGTTTTTAGGTACTATGTTAAGTTAGCTAATTTAGTATAAATTTTGTAGTATTTAAATTACTGTTTTGCCCCTAGTTTGGCATATGAAACCAAAACTCATTTTCTGTATACTTAGGAAAACTGATTTTTATAAAATATTTGTACTGGTTAATAAATTTCAGAAAAATTATAATAAATTTCTATGATTCACAAGGATCACCTTGGTACTTTACTTTAAGAAAAACTAGGCTTTTTGTCTACTTCAAAAATTGTTAGAACACAATGATCTTTTGATTTATTTATTGATTAATTACGACTTGTAGCTTTTTGTGTTATTTGGAGTTTTAGTCGTGTTGAACCCCATCCCTCACTAGTATAAAGACCCTAGAAAGTTAGTTAACATAGTGTGTCACCCCACATTGGTCTCCTATGCCAAGTCATCATTTTGGCTAGGTGCCCAGTCACAAGTCGTATTTTCACCAATTAGTGTCCTAGTGTTTTAGCTTAGTGTAAAACTAAGTTATTATGTTTTACTCCTACAGCGACGAGTTACTGGACATCTATAGCACTGTTATCGCAGCTTATTTTGTTTTGCTTTGCTAGAGGCAAGTACTTTCTACGAACTTTACATATTGTCACATAAATGAACTGCAAACCCCACCATGTTAAATACTGATCCTTGGGGTAGCAAGTTAGATCTCTACATGTGTACTTTCAGTTACTACCATGCTTAGAACAGTCTTGATGTATCTCTCACATGATTAGAATATGGGTTATGGGAAAACTGATAGTAGTGTACGTGATCATATCCCCCACTACAGTACCGAGCAAAGTTTTATTTTATATGTTACTACGCCGTAGGCCTTTATCTCAAAGCTGTATTTGTGCGTATGTACATCTACCGCCTTTACACTTGTACGTATGTACATTTCATTATGTGCCCCAGCACATTGTACATCTATTGACCGATCACGTACCTACTACAGTTTTAAATATTACATATACATCTGTCTCTATGACATATGTGTCCTTGTCATGATAGACTATATGATGCCATGCTTTCCAGTTATTCCTCTCATGTTCATTCCCATGTTTCATATGCTAGTTTGCTAGATTTAGTACTTGCTCCCGTCCTGACAGGATAACGTTGTAGGTGTCCTTACTGAGGAGGAGTTACTCTGCGACACATATTATGGGATTACTGCCGAGGACCCGGCTCTGCTTTACGAGGATGTTCCTGCGGGGAACCTCGCCTAGTTGTCTTTTGTTTACTTAGACTTTTGAGAGTAGACATGTATTAGACTATATCATTTTGTAACTGGACATGTATCCAGTTTTACATTTCAGTTTACTTGTACTTGGACGTTTACTATATACGATGACTTTTGTGTTTGGAGCATTTATGATTCTTCTTCACTTATAGAACTGTTAGTACATTTAGTCTTATCCTGTTGTCTTTAGAACAGCTTACTACGTTTTATCTCAACGTAGGCTGGGCATGACTCGGCCTGGCCCAACAATTTGGGTAGCGGGTCGTGACACCCGATCATCACCAATTCTTCTTTTACTTCAATTTTTTGTATCACATCCTCCTTAACGAACCTTGACCCTTGTTTGATGAGAGAAGGCAGCATCTCCTCCTTCACCACTGCCGAGGACACTGCCGCAGGAGGAGAGTCACTCGGCGCAGCCCCCTTGCCCTTCGCGGATCTCTTGGCGACCTTTGGAGACATGGTTATTAAAGAAAAAAGACGAAGAGTTTTCTGAAAAACTAAAAGAGAAGGGAATAATGAAATTTCTCTCTCCTCCAGGGCCTATTTATAGGCACGGGCCACTTCCTATGCGATCACTTGTTGTATGCGTCCATTCGCCCATTGCGTTGTATGCGCCCACAATGGCCTATGCGCCCACGTGAAGAATCAGCTTACTGCACACTATGCTAACACGGAGAATGGTCATTTCTAGGTACACAGATAATGTCATTCTCCGTATATTTTAACACGGAGAATGTCATTCTCCGTGTATTTTTAGACGGAGAATGTAATTCTCCGTGTATTTTTAGACGGAGAATGACATTCTCCGTATTATAAACACGTAGAATGACCATTTCTAGGTCAAAGAAAATGTCATTCTCCGTGTATTTTAACACGGAGAATGTCATTCTCCGTGTATAATTAGACGGAGAATGTCATTCTCCGTGTCAAAATACACGGAGAATGACATTCTCCGTTTTAAAATACACGGAGAATGACCATTTCTAGGTCAAAGTACAAAGAGAATGTCATTCTTCGTATATTTTAACACGGAGAATGGTCATTCTCCGTGTTAAATTATACGGAGAATGATCATTGTCCGTGTTAGATACACGGAGAATGATATTTCTAGGTCAAAATAAACAGAAAATGTCATTCTCCGTATATTTTAACACGGAGAATAACATTATCCGTGTGTATTAATACGGATAATGACCATTTCTTAGCCGTGTATATTCTCCGTGTCAAAATACACGAAGAATGTCATTCTCCGTGTTAAAATATACGAAGAATGACATTTCTAGGTCAAAATACAAAGAAAATGTCATTCTCCGTGTATTTTAACACAGAATCAAACAACAGAACTTTAACAAAACAGATTTACATATATAGAACAAAGTAAATTAGTCGAAAAACTGAGTTTCATTACAAAGGACAACAAATACATTACAAAAGAAACCTGATAGACAGAATATATATAAGGAATTTCTTAGCCAATTTACATTGTCATTTTATTTTATGATACAAAAAGAATTGCACAGTCACCCATAAGCAAAAGCTTAGCCAAAGTTAGCCTGCTCTGTACAATAATATCATGAACTGCTTTGTTTGTTTTCTTTTGTAAATCAAATGTAGCTTTCGACAAGTTTTCAATATAATACGCAACATACAGCAGGCAGCTGGGTGATAGTTGCTGTGGGCAATCTTTACAAACCTTGAGCTCTGTTGTTTCATATTCCTGAATTGCTGGGCTTTTGTCCCTCATCAATGCAATCTTCTTAATTACAATTGGCTCGATTTTATTCTTCATGTAATTTGCATCCTCGATTCCCTTAGCGCTCGTGTTTTTCCTCAATGAGTTGTACTGTGTCCAAACATAGGAGCTGAAGTTGAATGCCAGCAGTGTATAGTGTTTATTCTCTTCACGGAAGAGTGGCACGAATAACCATTCGATGTCATCCTCCAACTCCATGATAAAATCTTCTATTTCTGCTTTGAAATTGTACAATGCTCCAGATGTTGGGTTTTGTTCATCGGCAAACTTAGCGGTACGCTGTTTTGCAGAAAAAAAAACAAAAAAAAAACAAATCATGAGTTAGTTTTTTACAACAATATTAGTAGGTGTACACATTAATATTTATTTTTCAGTTTTGATTCTTACCAATGCATGGGGCATCATGATTGCAAACCAATTACATTGTGCACCCTGCGAGCTTGACTGAACGGTACGTCTTTTTTCGGCTTGTACTTCGTTCATAATCTTTATTGTGAAGTTCATAACATTGGCCTCTATTTCATCCATATTTAATATGTCTTGTATTTCTTTAGCATTAAAGAGCAAGGTAACATCATTGTTCCTTCTTCTTATTTTACACTCTTCTGGAGCAGTTGGAAAGTATTGGTATACATTTTCACTGCACATAAATTTAGTTTCGATTATGTTAATAATATAGGTTAATGATATAATTGTAAAAAAGTAACTCCAACAGAGAGAATGATTATTCTCCGTTATGAATTGGACGGAGAATGGCTATTCTCCGTGTATTATAACACGGAGAATGACTATTCTCCGTGTATTTTTACACGAAGAATGATCATTTCTAGGACAAAATACACAGAAAATATCATTCTCCGTGTATTTTTACACGGAGTATGATCATTCTCCGTTTACTTTGATACGGAGAATGGACATTCTCCGTGTTAATACACGGAGAATGACCAGTTCTAGGTCAAAATACAAGGAGAATGTCATTCTCCGTGTATTTAACACGGAGAATAACATTCTCCGTGTAAGAAACACGGAGAATGCTCATTCTCAGGACAATACAAGAAAATGCCATTCTCCGTGTATTTTAACACGGAGAATGGTCATTCTCCGTGTTAGATACACGGAGAATAGCCATCTCTAAGTCAAAATACAAGGGAAAATGCCATTCTCCGTGTATTTTAACACGGAGAATAACATTCTCCGTTTTAGATACACGGAGAATGACAATTCTCCGTGTTAAAATACACGGAGAATAAACAAGAATGATCATTCTCCGTTGTGAATTGTACAGAATTTGGTTCAAGTTTAGAATACTTACGTTGGAGACATCCTTCTTGGGTATACGATGCTCCTGTATAGACGCTTCAGCTGATCGTCTGCTTGGTTCCAAAGCCTGAGTTTTTGATATTGCATCAGCATTTTTCCCTCTTTCACTAGCTTGGCTGTTTCAGGAGAATCTTCTTCAAGTTCTTCATTTTCTGACATCTTCTTTTTGTCTACCTTCTCGGGACTGGAAGGAGCTTTTCTTTTCTCACCAGAAGTTACTTTCTTATTGGTACTGGACGGAGCTTTTCTTTTCCGACCAGCAGCTACATTCTTACTTGTAGCATCAGCTTTTTTCTTCTTTTCCAGTGTTGTAAAATCATCATCCGCTGGAGCATTTGATTGTTTTTTAATCCCTCCTGGTTCTCTTGCTCTTGTGTAATGTTTTTGAGGAACTGCTTTAGTCTCCTCCCCAAGCTGCAATGCTTTGGCCATTGCTTCAAGGTTAACAATTGTATCATTCTTCTGTTTGATTTCGTCATTCAATGATGCAACTTCCTCGAGAAGTTGTTGTTATCACTATTGAGCTTTTTATTCTCCTTTCTGAGATTGTCTGTTTCTTTCACTGATATAAAAACAAAAAACAACAAGAGGTATGATGTCAATATTATATAATCTTCTTTTTAAAAACAATGAAAAATATTATTATCCGTTTACTTTAATCCGGAGAATATCCATTCTCCGTGTTAAGATACACGGAGAATAACATTCTCCGTGTCAAAAATACACGGAGAATGTCATTTCTAGGTCAAAATACAAGAAGAATGTCATTCTCCGTGTTAAGCTCAACGGAGAATGATCATTCTCTGTTAGACTTACAAGGAGAATGGGCATTTTCCTATAACATAAACGGAGAATGACTATTCTCCGTGTTAAGATATACGGAGAATAACATTCTCCGTGTCAAAAATACACGGAGAATGTCATTCTCCGTGTTAAACTAAACGGAGAATGTCTTTTCAAGGTCAAAATATAAGTAGTGACATTCTCCGTTTATTTTAACACGGATAATGACATTCTCCGTGTATTTTTGACACGGAGAATGTTATTCTCCGTATATTTATAAACGGAGAATGTTATTCTCTGTGTCAAAAAAACACACGGAGAATGGCCATTTCTTGGTCAAAATACAGAACGTCATTCTCCGTGTTAAAATACTAGCGAAAAATGTCATTCTCCGTGTATTTTAACACGGAGAATGCTCATTCTAAGTGTGTATTAACACGGATAATGACATTCTCCGCTAGTATTTTAACACGGAGAATAACATTATCCGTGTTAGAAACACGGAGAATGATCATTTCTAAGTCAAAACACACAGAAAACGTCATTCTCCGTGTTAGATACACATAATTACAAATTAAAATTTTGAAAAAATAGAATATTTTACCTTTTAGAAGTAGCTCCTCAACACGTTGACGAAGCTTCTCATTATCAGCAGTAAGCTCAGATTTCTGCTTTCTAAGGGAGTCTAGTTCCTGTTCCGACCCCTTTGCCTCCAGTTCTTCAACTCTTCTACGGAATTTCTCATTATCAGCAATAATGAGCGATTTCTCGTTCCTTATAGAGTCTAACTCCTTCTCCAAGCCATCAGTAACGAGATCCACAGCACGTTGTTGGGCTACATCTGCCTCTAGTTTTTGGGCTCTTTCTTGGAGTTGCTCATTCTCAGCGATAAGCTGAGATTTCTCCTCCAAGACACGCAACATATCTTCATTCTCAGCTATGTTTGTTGCTGGTGCTTGGGCTTCAGCTTGTGGTTCTTCTTCATCAACAGCATTATCTCCACCTTCTATACTATGCTGCTCTGCTGGGTCTTCTACTTCTTCAACAGTCAATGTAACGAAATCTTTGAATATCAATTCAGAATTCGTTTGAGCCCCTTGATATTCATTTTTGAGGAATATAGAGATTCTATTCCCATCCCATGTGTAGAATCTCGGGTATGTGCTTATTGGCTTGCACTTCCTTTCCAACAGTTGACTGTGCTCTGTAAACCAATACAAGAAATATATCGTACAACCTTCAATCTTCTTGTACGATATCTCAATGTCCCCATCTTCAGTTTTTGTAACAGCCCTCTTTATGCTGTCCATGACATACCCCAAAATAATTCGTGGCCAACAGATACTTTTTATAACATCTATGCTCTCCACCAGAGCGAAGAACTTGTACGGCAAGTTCGACCCACCCATTCTGGTGAAGAATGTTGTTTGGCACAAGTTGAATATTATTAACCTGGCCAACTCATCAGGACTTGCATTTCTGTCCCCCAACAGATCTAAGATCCTTTTCTTAACTTCTGCATTTGATACTTCTGCATTTTTTCCCTTGGAATTTGTCAGCAGTCTTTTGAAGTGTTCTGTACACATGCTGAATGAGTCTGCTGGTGGGGGGGTCTTCTGTTTTTCAGTGATGATCTTTAGATACTTCTCATCAACTTCCCTGTCTTCATTCATTGGCAGGCCGAAAATGGTTGCCATCTCATCAGCAGTTGGTGCTACCTTGACACTGCTGCTCAACTGAAAATATCCAATGTCATCTTCTTCTAAGTAAGTCCCCATCAAGTTCTCCAGACCTTGTGTGACTTTAGATAGTTCTGACTTTTTCACCTTGGATCTGTAGAATACATCTATGAAATTGTAGAATCCAACATTCTTCAAGGTTTCAATAACTGCTTCAGGCAAATGGCCACACTTTTCCTTCACCTCATCCATAAGAGAGAGTATTGGGGTGAATGTTGCACGGAAAAGTCTTTCTTTTTTGTTCCTGACAGTTTTTTTTTTCCTAAAAAAAACAACAATTAGGTTTACGTCAACATTCTTCTTTATTATAATAAGGAGAATGACCATTCTCCGTGTAAAAATACACGGAGAATATCATTCTCCGTGTACTTTTACACGGAGAATAGCATTCTCCGTGTAAAGATACACGGAGAATGCTCATTCTCAGGACAAAATACAAGAAAATGCCATTCTCCGTATATTTTAACACGGAGAATAACATTCTCCGTGTTAGAAACACGGAGAATGCTCATTCTCAGGACAAAATACACAGAAAATTCCATTCTCCGTGTACTTTAAAACGGAGAATGGTCATCTCTAGGTCAAAATACACGGGAGAACGCCATTCTCCGTGTATTTCAACACGGAGAATAACATTATCCGTGTTAGAAACACGGAGAATGCTCATTCTCAGGACAAAATACACAGAAAATTCCATTCTCCGTGTATTTTAAAACGGAGAATGGTCATTCTCCGTGTTAGAAACACGGAGAATGCTCATTCTCAGGACAAAATACAAGGGAAAATGCCATACTCCGTCTATTTTAAAACGGAGAATGGTCATTCTCCGTGTTAGATACATGGAGAATGACCATCTCTAGGTCAAAATACACGGGAGAACGCCATTCTCCGTGTATTTCAATACGGAGAATAACATTATCCGTGTTAGAAACACGGAGAATGCTCATTCTCAGGACAAAATACACAGAAAATTCCATTCTCCGTGTATTTTAAAACGGAGAATGGTCATTCTCCGTGTTAGAAACGCGGAGAATGCTCATTCTCAGGACAAAATACAAGGGAAAATGCCATACTCCGTCTATTTTAAAACGGAGAATGGTCATTCTCCGTGTTAGATACACGGAGAATGACCATCTCTAGGTCAAAATACACGGAAGAACGCCATTCTCCGTGTATTTCAACACGGAGAATAACATTATCCGTGTTAGAAACACGGAGAATGCTCATTCTCAGGACAAAATACACAGAAAATTCCATTCTCCGTGTATTTTAAAATGGAGAATGGTCATTCTCCGTGTTAGAAACACGGAGAATGCTCATTCTCAGGACAAAATACACAGTAAACTCCATTCTCCGTGTATTTTAAAACGGAGAATGGTCATTCTCCGTGTTAGATACACGGAGAATGACCATCTCTAGGTCAAAATACAAGGAAAAATGCCATACTCCGTCTATTTTAAAACGGAGAATGGTCATTCTCCGTGTTAGATACACGGAGAATGACCATCTCTAGGTCAAAATACACGAAAGAACGCCATTCTCCGTGTATTTCAACACGGAGAATAACATTATCCGTGTTAGAAACACGGAGAATGCTCACTCTCAGGACAAAATACACAGAAAATTCCATTCTCCGTGTATTTTAAAACGGAGAATGGTCATTCTCCGTGTTAGAAACACGGAGAATGCTCATTCTCAGGACAAAATACACAGAAAACTCCATTCTCCGTGTATTTTAAAACGGAGAATGGTCATTCTCCGTGTGTATTAACACACGGATAATGTCATTCTCCGTGTGTTTTAACACGGAGAATGAATATTCTTCGTGTTAGATACACGGAGAATGACCATTTCTAGGTCAAAATACAAGGGAGAACGCCATTGTCCGTGTATTTTAACACGGAGAATGGCCATTTCTAGTTCAAATGACACAGAAAGGGCATCATCCGTGTATTTTATAGACGGAGAATGATCATTCTCATTTGCCGCGTCAATATAAACGGAGAATGAACATGACTCAAAGTTTTATCCTTTTTTTTCCCTTCTTCTTGATCTTCTTCTTCTCCTCCTGCTACTTCTTGTTGTTGTTGTTCTCCGTGTTCTTGTTCTTCTACTTCTTCTTGCACTTCTTTTTCTTTTGTGATGTTTCGTCTACGAGCAACCCTCTTAACTTTCACCCCTTGTTTCTTTTGTTTTCCAACATCCACTTGTTCTCCGTCTTCTCTAACTCGATATACATCCATTGATGATGATTGCGACATTGTGTGAAACTTGCGAATGGAGATTCGCTGGCGCTTTCTTGTAGGAATTTTCTAAGATTTTTGGAGGAGATGACCTAAAATCGAAAGCGAACAGAGTATAGAAGAAGAGGGAGCGAACGAAACGTTTTTTTGAAGAGTTGGTGGGTTTGTATGTAATTCTCCCTCTTCTGGAATCGAACCGTTTTTCTGAAGAGTTGCTGGGTTTGTGGATATTCTTAATAAATTAGAAGGGCAAAAAGGTCATGCCGTCCCCTTTTATATATATTTTAGATAATGCTGGGCACACGATAAAAGTTTCTTTTGGGGTGGGTTTTTCATAAAACTTTTTAAATTTTTGGGCATTTCATAAATTTTCTCATTTCGGAATGTCCGTGTGGTGTAGAATTTTTTTTTAAAGCATTTGGCTCCCAAAAAATTTGGTTAATGAAAAACTAGCATTTGTAATCCGTTAATTATAAACTTTAACGAAACACAATCCTACATAAGAAAACACCGACACAAAGTCAAACCTCTATTCTCGTATCCGATTGCGTAGCCGAAGAGAGAGAGATCCAGTGAAATTGTGAACCCACCAACAATTATACGAGCTCCGCCGCTCGCGAGGAAGGACAGGAAACGGAGCCAACGGAGAGCAGAGGGAAGGAAGAGGAGGGGGCCGGGGGCGTCCTATGCTGCGGCAGGCGGCGGGGCAGCGGGGATAGAGAACGGAGAGGAGAGGGGGGCGGCGGGGAGGGGATGCAAAAAAATTTAGATTTAGGTTTATTTTTCTGATTAGCATTTTAGGGAGTTTGATATTGGCCAAAGGGCAAAATTATAATTTAAATTTTGAGACTGTAATATAACTAGGATTACATAGGTTTTGTAATATAATTTATTTGAATAAGAAGTGATGTAATGTATCAAATTTGTAATCTGTGATTACATTACATCTAGAAAGAAAATGATCAACCAAACATCAGAATTAGATTTACAACGTAATGACGTTGTCCATCCCAATGACGTCCATCCTGGTAAATCAAAACCCTAACTGCATACTACTAGGAGCTTGTTGTGGCCAGAATCTATCTGAGCTGACGGTACAGACTCATGTACTCATGCAAGAGTTAACAAAAGTATGTGGTATATCTGCAGCTTCTTCAAACACTCATGCATGATAAAAAAAAGGATTAGGTCGCCCAAGAACATAAATAATCGTGTCAACTGCAGCACTATATTTCTAAAAAATATAATCAGCAATACATTTCACAGCCGTGCTTGGGATTGTTTAACTCTCTCCAATCACAAATGTTTGACACAGGATACATTTATCCCACTTGTGTCACAAAGTAGCAAAACTGGCAGATTGAGAGGAAACTATTTCAACACAAATATTGTTAAACCAGAGAGAGAGGAAAGAAAAAACAGGTCAAAGATTTGGGGATCAGTTACATGCAGTTCTTCAGTCATATATTACAAAACCGAGTCTTGTACAAATAAATGATGTTTTTTTTTCCTTGATCACAATTATCACCATGCACAAGGACAATGATCAAGATATAATTTACAACAAAAAGGAGCTGTTAAAAATGATGATTAAGCTGCAGAAAGACTCGGTCTGTTTCCCAAGCTCATATGGATCTATACAGTAGTACATCCTGCTTTTCTTTCACGAAGACAGAATCAGCAAGGTTATGTACCAAATGCAGTGACATCTCCAAGCATTTGGAAAATAAGCTGCCTGGCCTTTACTGGTGTTTTTCATCATCGTCCTCATCATCATCCAAGCCGTCTCCAATTCAAATGGGTTCAACTATGGAGCATAGAAAACTCCATAAAAGAACTGACAAGTATTTATCAAGCTCGTTAAGGCGAGCGTGAGGTGGGACCTCGGGACCAAATTTTGGGGTTTAAACACTGTGAAGTAGGTTTAACTTGAAGACAAACCTTTAGTTTAGTGTGTTATGGTGTGGGTTCTAATATTTTATTTGTACTTTATGCAACTTCTTTTGGACTTTGTCTATAAAGAATCCCATGTTATCCATCCATCCCCTCCACATTTGTCAAATTTCTCGGTCTATGCTACACCGACACGTCATGTGATACGGGACTAATCACTGTGGGATTCTTAGTTTTTGTAAGAGTTTTAACCCAAGAGATTATTGGGGATTTGATCTAGGATTTTTTTTATCAAGGCAGACTAGGTTTATGTATGTAAGATCTAGGAAGTAGTTAGAGCATCAATAGTAAGGCTCATCCCAATTTCTAGATTCTAGATTCAGAATGTAGGAGCTCATCTTGTAGAATAGTAAGGTCCAACTGAAGCTCTATAATGATCCCGTCCTAGCCACAAGAGCTATAGATTGGGCCTGAGAATTTCTACATTCAGAATGTAGGAACTCATTTTGTAGAATAGTAGTAAGGCTCAATTTGGAGCTCCAATTTCTAGATTCTAGATTTCACATTACTTTTTGACCACGTTACTTTTTGACCACACAACCTTTGTTACCAAAGGTTATTCTATGTTGTTGGATTATTTTCTACTATTCCCATACAGACTCAACCCACTCTAGATTTATTTTTTCATTGTGAATTTGGGCCTCAATATGCATTGTTCACTCTTAGATTAGCTATCGACCTTGCTGGCCAGTTATACTGGAAACTGTATCGAGATCAATTCTACTAGTTGATTCAAGCCTCCGACAAAAGGGTAGATTTAAGCCTCCTACAAAAGGGGAGTTGGGTGTAGGCACTAGATCGAAACAACTGAAATTGGTGTGTTTCTTGTTGATGTAATATGTTCTTTATTTTCCGCAATTTTACAGATTTTTGTTGTTAGTAAATCACAATTAATAATTAAGAAATAATAAATAAACTTTATTCATCACTTTTAGAATAAGTCTCACGGTCCAACAAAGTTAGGAATGAGCATGAGAGGGCTATAAAACTTAGATAGCTAGTTGGCAGTTAGGTAGACCTACCTTCTGCCGCAATTTAGGCTCATGCAACCAAGGAGCACCCTCCAAGTTCCCCTAAACTATAAAAAGCCTTATACGAAGGAGCAAGATGAAATAATTAGCTATAAGGAACTGCATTCTTCTCTATGACATAGTAAGCTAAATTGTGGTAAGGAACAGTCATTCCCATTCTCTGCCCCTTTTCACTTGGGCAAAAATTATGTTTATAGCAAATTGCATTTTTACAAATTAATGTCCCCCCCCCCCCCCCCCCCCCCCCCCCCCCCTTCCTTAGTTACATATATTCTCTACATGACAACAATAATTAAATAAGATATATTACAAAAAAGAGAGCGAGGAAATGACTACCTTCACGTGTTGTTGGGTGACGATTAAACTGCAGAAAGACTCGCCAGTTTCCCGAGCTCATTAGGATTTGCATAGTAGTACAACTTGATCCTGTTTGACAAAGACAGTCCGGAAGCCAAGGGACGAGCTTTCGAATTTGAACCATCCTGTTCGGCAAAGTCATCTGCAAAGGCAGCAACATCTCCAAGCAATTTGAAAATAATCCGTTTGATCTGAATTGGGCGTGGAAAGTCAAAGTAAAGAGCTGTCCCGGCTCTCACTTCTGGCAGACGATACTCTCCAATGATGACATTTCTTGGTTCCTGTAGGACAAGTACGAAGAGGTTAAAATTGCCTGAACATGAAGTGCAGAAGAATGCCACTAGGAAATGGTAACATTTACATTATTAAGAGAATTAAAGATTTGTTAAGTGATTAGAGGTAGTGGGATTTGGCGCCTCAGTCAGTTGGCGCCGCGCGATGAAAATAAATGTGTCCTACTATGATATGTAACATTAAATGGGCATGGACCTCAGGTAGTGGATTTTGTTAACTGAACCATACTCCTCTCTCTCTCGACTTTTCCCTAAAAATCCTAATTCTTTTTTCACAAATATACCCAAAATCGGAGCTTGGATCTCCTTCCTCCATAGAGCAAGAGCTCCTTCATCCATTAGGTATGCCTTGATTTTTTTGGTAGATTTATCTTAAATCTTTTTCTAGGATTTTGTACCCAAACGGGCATGAATCCAACACGTGACATCTACAACATTGGACGTGTATTTAGGACATGATCTTTAGGGGGAGGGGATGAAGATTGCTTTGAGTGGACAGGTGTTTGCATATAGGCAGGCTATCCTTATTTCTCAACGAAAACAAAACAGAAAGATGTTGCAGTACCAAGATGTTGCAACCAACTGTCTTGAACAAAACAATGCACAAAATGCCATTGCGACTGACTAGCCTTGAATAAGAACAAAGACCTACTTGTTATTACATATAGCAGTATTGTATTACAGTTGACAGATGTCGATTATGATTTTAGTTTACACAAGGAGGAGGTTGATTCATTTATTAACATGGATAAATACTTTGTGTCCTACCTTCAAGGTAGTAGTTACGCAGAAGAAAAGGAGAAAAAAAGGTTATGGTAATCTAGATGTTTAATGATCTGTTTACATCATATCCTTATTGTTTCTTGTTCTGTTGTAGGTAATGACAGTTATTAGAGTAGTTAGCTTCCTTCTCTTGTTTTGTCCATATTTATCTCCTTGTACTCCATCTTTAGTACCACATTGGATAGGAACTAGAGGGGGAGACTCACCCCTACTCCTATAAAATATGTATCACTACCATCAAAGAAACTACCATTGAGTTGAGACCTATTCTGAACAACAGTCATAACATCCGCAAATAATAAGGAGCTGAAGAAAGTCGATTCAAAGTGCTATGACATGCATTTAAAAATATATATCGTGTTATATTGCAAATCACATTTAAAAATTGCAAAATAAATCCTATCTACATCATATAACACAATGTCCAAGCACTTCAACTGTTGTCTAAAAGTAACATCATTAGTTTACAACAAATCTTCATGAACTTCATCAAGAAATTTATAGGGTTAATTAGACTATGGGTCACAGAAACATTCGAAAATTAGCGTTTGGGTCCTGAAGATGTCCAACTTAGGGTTTGGGTCCTAAGATGATGGTTGGCTCATGTTGACCATCCAAAATTTGTTATATTTTAGCGTGAACTAGACTTGGGTCCGAGAAACAATATTGCCTTTCTTGAGTTCTGATTCTATTTATTTATTAAGAGATTTTGGACGGTCAACACGGATCAACCGTCATCTCAGGACCCAAATCCTAAGTTGGACATCTTCAAGACCCAAACGCTAATTTATGAATGTTTCTGGGACCCAAGTCAAATTAACCCAAATTTATGCTTATAAATTAAACCAAGATATATAACAGCCAACAAGAAAATCTCTTAGGTTTATACTGTAAGTCTGTAACCTAATAGGATAAAAGAATGAAAAACAGGCAATGCATCGTATGGATACACACAAAAAATCATGGGTAATTCTTGGTCGATGAAATGCTGGTTTCACTCTTTTAAGATTGCATAAATTTTAAGTACCACCATAATAAGAATCTAGTTCCAAAATTACTTCAAGTAAATGGAAAGTGCAAAAGAATATAGTGCTCACAGACATAGCAATCACAGAGGACAGCATTAACAGAATAAGTTTTATACCTGATCAATAGAAACTTGGATAAACAATAATGCTGGTGATATGTGTCTGTCTTCTAGATGTGTTAATGAGGATTGCCATATATCCACATCTAAAGAAGAAGGCGAATGGGTAATTCGTGGTTTTATCACACTAAAAGCATCTAGACGAAACCCTGCTAATCCAGGTACATTAGGGGATGGGTATTGCTCCAACACCAGCTCATTATCAGCCAACCTTTCACCTTCAATAGGAACCTGAAAACATAGGGGAATCAATGAATAAACAACAACCTAATATGAATTAAAAAAAGTCTTCATGTCAAATTTTTACTCTGAATCGACCCAATTGTGGAGATCTGTCTACAAAACTTCTCATTTCCATCATTTCAGGGTTTTGTATTAATGCACAATGGCCATTCCCCGCCCTCAACGATTTTCCAAATACCAGTATTCTCTTTGCATGGATAAATGGTTCATCTGTAAGTGTCCCACCAAATGAGGCATGGCTTGCTTTTGGAATGGAACTATCATCTGAAGAAAGTTGATTATATTGTTCGTCTACATTAAGTGAAGAACCAATCCGTGGAAGAGTTAAGGTTATCCAGATGATCTGGCAGCGAACAGGATTTGGGAAATGGAACTTCACATTCCTTGGTACATCACTATCAGCAGAAGCCTTCTCTAGCCCAAAAAAATGCGGGGATGATGATATTAGTGATTGGATGTCCCATTTTCCCATGTATGAACGCTCCCCCCTATGGATTTTAT
Organism: Iris pallida; assembly: GCA_029216955.1. Lineage (NCBI taxonomy): Eukaryota > Viridiplantae > Streptophyta > Magnoliopsida > Asparagales > Iridaceae > Iris > Iris pallida. Next base: position 4,243,400 of record JANAVB010043017.1, read on the forward strand.
TGCTTGCCCATATTTCAACCTGTATGATACAGAAGTAAAAAAGGGTATGTAATTGTTGAATCAAGAATCCATCAAGTCCACAACCAGGAAGTGCATATACATAACACTGAGTGAAGAAACAACCAAAATATGAAGTCTATATAACTTTATAAAAATGATTAGTGATAAGTAAACTGAGAACATATTCAATAAAATAAAGGTCTACAATGATAATGATATATTAACATAACTTAACAGCAGCTTTCTTGTAGAAATTACACACTTTGGCAGTAAACATTATGCACCCTCTTACTGATAGTATTTTGTTGTTCAACATTTCCAGCATGGTACGTCTGACTAAATGTTTTAGTATCATAAACTAGGGCAGTCCCCGTTCCAACGTCTCTTGACTGTGCAAAAACCTTCTTTGTGTAGTGTTTCTTTCTTCCGGGCATCAAACCCATGTGAGCAAAAAGGCATTTGCTTTCTACCTCCCTAACACCCTACTTTATTCTGGACCACACATGTTCATTACTTCAATTCCTCAAGTCCCACAGGGCATTCTTCTACTATGGGCATGTTAACATAGATTATCCCAGAAAATGGACAATTCACACAGAACTATGCATTAGCAATAGTCAGAAGAAACTCTTGCAGTAGGGTCCTTCATGTAGTTGGCTTGTGTAAAGTAAATAGATGTAATTGGTTGATATACTAACACGGTTAGTTGTTTCTTTCAATGAGAAATGGTTACTCATAACCAGCAACATAATAGTCAGCAATCAGACATGACTATTATCAACTTGGTACCGGCTGATCTTGACATGAAAGACTAAATGCCAGATATGGAAACCATCAAGGGGCATATTTAAAGTCCATAAGAGCCAGGACAAATGGCAAACAGCACAAGAGCATAGAATCATTGAATGAACTTATAGCTCTGACAAGATATCCTAAGCATAGTTTGCAGTATCGGCTGGTACCGATCGATAAAGTCAATACCGATAGGGTCTGACATGTCCCGATCGATACCAACTGATACCGAGATTGGGGGTCCCTTTCTAGTTAATTCGGCAAAGAAAATTGAACAAAAAAGACTAATCAGCAAAAATGTTAAAGCATAGTAAGGTTGTAAAAGCATGTAAATGAAGAGAATTTATTTATCACAAGTAAACCAATTAGCAAAGGTGACTAATCAATCAAAACTACTACAAAACAACACCGAAAATACTTAAAATTATGCATGAATATATAAAATATTTTTTCTAAACTTTTAATAATTTATCAATAGATATTTGCTTTACAATACCAAGAAATCCGATACTCCGATATGAAACTGTCGATACCGCCAATCCCGATACTCATAGGAAGGGTCCGATATTGATTATGATACCGATATTGTGAACCTTGATCCCAAGTTGCATGGAGATGAATATGATTCCGTGGATACAAACAATGCACTGATTTTGGGATATCCTAGTATATTTTGGAGTGTCCAATATGTATCGAACACAGATATGAAATGATACAGAGAGTTTTTTTGCTTCCAAGATAGTTCCATGGTGGCACGAAAAGAAAGGCTTCCCTCCATCTGGCTCCTACAATTGTCCCCCACAATGGATTGCCCCCTGATTTATTTTTGAACTTTATTGGAACTCACATTCATATACTTTGTCATCATCATACTAAATTTAAACCTTTAGATTCCAAAGTTTCTCCCTGAAATCCTATATTAAAGTTTCTAGGTTTGACTTTTTGTAAATAATATTCTTAGTACTTTGTTGATAAGTTTCCATAATATTGCTAATACAACAACAGCCAAATGCCTTTATCCCAAATTTACTACGTTCATATATTATCTAATGTTGATTTACTTATTTGCACTTATTTATTATTCATAGCTCAAGGAGTTTCCAGTGAAGTATGTCATTTCTCTTGCCAATCGTGTATAGCTCTTTCATCATTGAATTAATCACAATTTACAAGACTCAAAAGTCATTTGGAATGACGGTTAATAGAGCTATACAGTTGATCAGCTTTACTATGAAGAATACGAGGCTATGAACTATTAGACGTAGAGAAAGACTTCTTCAGTGTCGATGATAATAAAGAACAAATTACTAATTGAAATTGAAACCTTCTTATTTGAACATGAAGTCACATCTTCTGTATATTAAAAGGTAAATTTGATGTCCAGATGTTTAAACATATATTATGATTGGTTGGCTAGTGGTTACATTTGAATCTGATGTTCGAGCATCCAAGTTTCTGTTTAAAACTTAGACAATTTTGCTTTTATAGTTGCCTGTAGCTGATACTTGATAGTTGATACCTAACATGAATGACCTCTGAATTCCTACCAAGTATCATACTTTGTTGGGTTATTTTGTATAAGGGTACCAAGTTTTTGATATAATTAGACTTTGGGTACTGAGTTTGTCCGTTTTAGACTTTGGGTACTGTAACTTTTTAGTGACACATTTTAGTGACGAACATTCGTCATTAAAAGTCTTATTTTGTCACTGAAAGTCCACTTTTGTCACTAAAATGTGTCACTAAAAAATTCGATTATCCAAACTCTAAAACGGACAAATTCAGTACCCAAAATCTAATTATATCAAAAACTTGGTATCCTTATACAAAATAATCCTACTTTGTTCATTCATCATTCAATAGAAGAATTTGTGTTGTTAGTTGCAATAACTTGTGATTTTAGATTCAATGTTTTGCATATACTTGTGTACTACCTAACCTATTGTGTATGAATTTTGGTCTATAGACTGGAAACATGGTAACTGCAATGATTATTCTCATAACATAATTTAATAGCTAACATTTTTTCCTTCTGGATTTTGAGGAGAAAACAACAAAGGCGGCACCGCATTCTGAGATCAAGATGTCGAGTTCCTCCTCTATTAATGTTAAATTACATGTACAAACAATTCTTAAAAGTGTGTGCCTTGCTTAAAGTAGGTGTTTTTTATATAGTTAGTTCTCATCTCTATGGAGCCCGACAGTAACATGGAATAATGGATCAACATTCTTTTGGCATGGTTAATCAAATCTCTTTTGGCATGGTTAATCAAAATCTATCGCCATAAACTTATGTGGATCAAGAATCAAATATTTGGTGACAAAGAATCAAACTTTTGGTGACAATTTGTTCCTAAAAGGATGGGTTTTGAATTATTAAAGATTGTTTGGTAGAAAAGTGAAGACATAGTAGCAAACATGGTAACAGAATTGCTAGACAGTATGTAAGTGAATTAATTTCCCATTTATATTTGTTTCAAAGTTGGTCTTAATATTTCACTTCAAAGCTAAAGATCTCACATGTAAAGCAAAAGTGTGTAATTGTGAAATTTCAGGCACAAAGAAAGAGCAAAAATAGAAAAGGAAAAAAAGAAAGTTTATTATTGCCTGTCAGTTATTTTCTACAGCAGGCAATACTCCATTAGCTGTAAGATCTTGCATGTAAAGCAGAAACATGCAATATCAATTGGTGACAATTGAGACACAAAGAAAGAACGAAAATAGCAAAGGAAAAAAGAAGTTCATCATTGCACTTGTCATTTCCTTTCTACAGTAGACATACTCCATTAGCTCTAACAAAGGATGTATACAATGAGATCCATACCATTGGGCAGTCAGATGTTGAGTAACCACATGAACTGACAATCAAGGCAACCCCAGAAACATCATATAGGTCTCCAAGTAGAATAGAAAACTCTACAGAAGAGGAACTGCAGGGAGCTCTCCAATAGGAATCTTTTTCTCCAATTTCAAGAGGTGCAAGTAACGACAGCAATGGTTCTGAAGATGGTGCTGTTTCAACCTGCAAAATACAAAATTGCTTACTATGATAATCTATCAACTAACTGGATTGGCAAACGATTGGATTATGGATTCAAATGAAAACAGAAATAATAAACCTAATGTAGGTGGATAGGAATTGTGGTTAAAGTGTCATGTGTCGAGTGTGTCGTGAAGTAAGAACCCATCATGCCCAAGACTTTATATGAAAAGATGTGATGTTTGAGGTATGTTACCAAATGCAATAGGCTGGCATATGGAAATTCAGCAAGGGACTCTTCACCATCGAGTAGCTTTCCTTCAATTTTCTGATCCTGAGAAGTAGTAGATATTCTATTAAAGTTGTGTCCTACAACTTGGTCAACTGCCCTGTATGCTGCACTATCTGCACGAGTTTGTCTGCGCAGGCTACTCAAAACCCTAACATAATCCACATATAATGCATGAAGGATAACTTCATTGCAGCATAATTTGCATATGACTCCACTCTGAAGATCTGAATGGCCACTATTAGTCTGTCCATAACCACCATTATTAGATCCACTCTGGCTTGATACACCATTGTAGATTTTCATGTCTTTATTATTACTGCTGACCGATAGACTAGCTCCAGTTCCAGCACAGCAAACTTTGCAAGTCTTTCTTCCGCATTGAGAACACTCCAGAAGGAAAGGCAAGCTTCTGGATGAAGAAGTGCACGAAGAAGCTTTTGCAGATAGTTCTACTTCAGTTTGAACTTCACATGTGGTGCCACTACAAGTTTCTCCAAAATTACTAATATTCCAGAAGTCTATAGCATTGTTATCCAGTACGTCAAGGCCACTGGAAGCAATGATCCAATCCTCAAAAGCAGTCTGCCCTAATAGAGCCAGGTTCCCTGCAGATTTGCATAATTTCACCATGTACAAGTCATCAGTAAGCGATTTGGATCTATGGATGCAGGGTCAATGCCAATTGATAACAGAGCCTTGTCCCTTTCAGCAGCAGAAAGATTCAAGCGAAGCCGTTCAATTTCAAGTTTCATTGCTTCCAAAAAGTCAAGTCGCTTCCCCTAAAGATGGCATTCAAAATGGCTAAGATAGCAACTAAATGCATTTGAATTATATAGTAAAACTTGAACACTTGTACAAACTATAGCTTACATGATGAGAAGGCCGAAAAGCAGAACTTGAATCTTGATGTAAGAAATGTCATCCCAATTATTTGACCAATTTCAAGTGAGAAGGCTAATAAACAATAATTTATGTGAAGAAAAATATAGGTGCAAAGCACAGTTCCTAGGTTTTCTTTTGGTTGATTATAAGAGTTGCAACAACAATTTGAAACTGAAAACTTAATAATTATTTCCATCTCACTTCTAAATTAAAATTATATTAAAATATGAGTACTATTTGGGAGAAACCCCAAAGCTCAGATAATACCATTATGCTCAAGGCCAAGTTATATAAAAGAAACTACATAGGAACAAAAAGAAAAGCGGCAAACTAGAAAATAGCTAGCAGTTGACATAACTAGTGACATCGTTAAGGCACTATACTTCAAACGCACACCCAAACTCATGATGGGTCAGTCAACGAGAGTTGAGCATAAACCAGTATCGTGTCATTGAGTAGTGTGTACCTTGGTGAAAAAGTCAGTAGTCTGCAACTAGGTAGTGACAAGGGGAAGAGTGATTGTCCCAGCGAGATAATGATGTCACATGAAGTAGGAGTCAATCTCAATATGCTTCGTGTACTTCTGAAGCACCGGATTGCCAGCGATCTGAATGACACACCGGATTGCCAGCAATCTGAGTGACGTGTTATCATCACAATGTAAAGCAGTGGTTGTGGTAATTGAGACCCCCATGTCACTGAGAAGGCAATGTAGCCATGTACACTGCAGTAGTGGGAGCCAGCCATAACGAGTAGTCTTTGCACTAGATCGAGATATGATGTCCCATTTCTTCGACTTCCAAGAAATCAGATAGACACATAAGATAGTAGTAGACTTTCGACCAGAGAGATTACCAACCCAATCAACATCATACAAAGGCATATGAAGGACGCTGATAAAAAGAGCGATATAGTGTCAGTGCCACAGATATAGCGAAGAACACTACAAAAAGCTGCAAAATGAGTATTGCAGGGAGCCGAAACAAGCTTGCCCTTGTGAATAAGGAAAATCGGGAGGAGATGCCATGTAGACATCCTCAATCAACTCGGGCATGGAGGAATTCATTTTTCACATCCATTTGATAGAGGGGCCAATAATGAACAGAAGCAAGTGCCAGAAGAATGTGAAAGGTCACCATCTTGGCCGGAGGGGCAAAGGTATTATCAGTCTTCATGTTGCTAAGAGAAAGCTTGAGCAACTAGACGAGCTTTTTACCGATCAATGGTACCATCCGGCAGAATCTTGATAGCTATGAAGTCTGAAGAGTAGAAGATAGCCCGGAACAAGTTCAACCAGTTTAACATATGATGATCTCGAATGGAATGACAATGCAGGACCCAATCCATTGCAGCAGACAAGCAGGACAATAGGAGCTAGTTGTGAAGTCTCCTCTATTAAGTTAGGGTGACCCTTGTGGCACAAGAAGGTCTTATCGACAAGGACCGGTGATGAAGTCTCCTCCGTAATGGTATGTTGATTTCGACAATGATGACGTGAGTAATTGATTAGGGCCGAGGTGAAATGGGAAGCTGACCTCAGGTGGTGGTGAAGGCTCTTAGGTAGTTTCAAAGAAAAGAGTTGCGTGAGTAGATGGTGGTAAACAGGAGGAGGATGTGGTAGAGCATAGTAGGGAACATTTTAAAGAAAGAACATAAAATGGGATATTTATTCATAAAATAAGATATGGCGGCATTTGGCAACGGAAGCATAGCATTTGTAGTCTTCAAGCATGGTATTGTACCCCATGAAGATAACTATATTAGACCAAGAGGATAACTTGTTTTGTTCAAATCGTGGAGTTAGAGCAAAACAAGAGCAAGAAAACACTCGAAATATGCAATAATTTAGACACTAGTAGAGCTTCTGGTATGGAGAGAGCACCAAGGATAAAGAAAGGAATCTGCCTCATGAGAAACATGCATGTAAGAGTGGCTTATACCTAGAACCAATGTTCGCAGTATCAATACCGAAATCGGTATTGGACCCTTCCTATGAGTATCGGGAGCGACGGTATCACCAGTATCCAGATAGGAAAACAAATAATTATCAATAAAACTTTAGAATTTTAGAAAAAGATTTTGTACATTTAGGCATAATTTTAAGTACTTTTGTGTTGTTTCTTAGTATTTTTAAAATTTAATAGTCACCCTTCCGGTTGGTTTACCTGTGATAAATAAATTTTCTTCATTTATATGCTTTTACAATCTTACTATGATTTTACACACTTGTTGATTTAATATTTTTTGTTCAATTTTCTCTGTGGAATTGATTGAAGAAGAGATCCCCAACATCTATATTGGATGGGGACATGTTAAACTGTATCAGTATCGACTGTACCGTATCGGTATCCACCAATACTGCAAACTATGCTTAGAACAAAACAAGAAGCGAAGCATAAAGGAGAAGAGTTCGTGTCTTAAGTATGTGTTTATAACTCTCTTAGTGATACCGTTCTGCTGGTAAACATGAGGGTATGAGAATTAAGTCAAGTTATCATGTGGGCCAACCGGTCTGGTCAAACCCGACTGGTCAGCCCAGAATTGGTCAAAACCCGAGTCCGTCCTGGCTATTCTCCCAACGGGTCAGGCCGGGTTTGCTTTCCTCGTGCCAGTAGGCATGGCCCGAACTGTGAAAACCCGATTAAGGTCCAGTCTAGTGTGTGTGTGTGTGTGTATAGCAAAGTATCCATATATATTTATTTGTTTCGAGTAGGCCAGAGAGCTAGTCCCGGGTCATGGGCCCGGGATGGGTTACAATATTTGGATCAAAGTTCGGTCCAGAGCCTTTGACCGGGCTGACCTAGCTCAACCCGATCAAACCCGGGTATGGGACGGCCCACTCCACTTCACATCTTGAGAACTAAGACAAGGATATCTAAGAAACAATAAACTCCTTTTCAAGTTGGAGATGGATAGTTGTCAAAGTAAGTTAGTCAAAAGAAAAGAAAAAATCTCTGTAACAATTCCGGAGTAAGCACCGCGGGGACTAAGGTCTTACCATAGACCAGAATCGGTAGTGGTGAGAGGAGAGAAAGCCGAACCGCTTATGAAAAACTAATATAAGGTGCTCTTTCTGAATATGAACGAAATTATACCTTGATCGCATGAAAAATTAGATTTATACCATTGTCACAAACTCAAGATATTTGGAGACGACTTCATACCATAGAGAGAGCATATATATATGCAAGTGAAATGAGTTCAATCGTTGAAGATAACATAATATCATTTGTAGCCTTTCGAAAGGTGAGAAGGACAAAAATCAAAGTCAGCCAAGTAGAAAGGGAAGAGGAGATATGCTCACTAGAGAAAAACAGGATTATCCAAGTATTGTCCCAACTTGCAGCTAATTCAGGAGGTAAGCAACTTTTGTGTTACTGTTGCTTCCCTTCTACAATGATGATAGTTCGCCATACCCGACATAACGTCTAATTCGTTCCATTTGCTGCGACTAAGTATCATGGTGTCTATTTCGTATGAGCAATGTCTCTTAGCTCGACCACCACAATTATGCACTTTTGAGTCTTTTGATACCAACACTACTCCCACGATCGGACTGGCAAGAAGAGATGCACCGGGAATTGATTTCAAGGCATTATCTTACTAGTACACCGTAAAACTCTTGAGACGCTTTAATTAGACATGTGTCACAAGCAAGGAGAGAGGACCACGATGTCGGTGTCAAATATCCCTTGTGGAAGGAGTCGTATCAAGGAGTATTAAGCTGAAGTAGGCAATGGCAAAGTGAGATTATCCATATAATAAAGAGAGCATTGCGCTTATGCATGATCCCGATGTGCTTTCCAGTCTAAGGGTCATGCACAGAGCATGAAGAGGAAGTAAAAGTAACAAAATAGCTCATACTTGTCAAGTGAGACTAAGAAAAGATGCATAAAGAGGCACGATGCATCATAGACACGAGGAACGGTAAAATGAAACAGATTTGACAAATGTCCTTGACAATGTATATGTAGAGATGTACAATCGGTAATCTGTATAGAAGAAGACTTGATAAGGCAGAAGTGGAATAAGAGAAATTATATGTTAAGCAATGTGTAGCTCTAGAGTCTAGTATCTAGTTCTTTATAATTTACCAAAATATGCACTATGACTAGAGGCGGTGAGAGTGTAGAAGACACTATCATATGGACGATTTGAGTGAAGCTGCAGAATCATAAATCTAAAGCATCAATGCATGCTAAACAAAGGTAGTTGATGTTGAAGTAGGGGTAGTAGGACCAATTGGACGAGCATAGGGTGAACAACTAATAGATAACTAAGTCTTGCAACAAGAAAAGACAAAGCACTCGGTTCCTACTTGCACGTCAAAGAAAGTAAAGATTGACTGCTCAACTCATACTTAAACAACCCTTATATTCGGCTACAAGAGAAGAGTCCATTTGCCTACGAGGAAAAGTACTTCAACGTTGTTTGGTGGTTGGTCCAACAAATTCGGAGGAAGGATTGTAAGTGGCAGCAACAAATAGTTTAGTCAAAGGAGTTTGGAGCCAAGCTCCTTTGGAAGAAAGAGCCAAAGAATAGGACAAGTAAAGTAAGGTAAGGAAAAACAAGAGTAGGATAAGCAAGCAGAGTAAGGTAAGAAAAAACAAGAGTAGAATAAGCAAGATGTCTTAATTAAACAAAGGTTAGCCGCAAGCACATGTAAAGTACAACATTAGGTAGGCCTATTCCCGTCAAAAAAGGCTAGCGAAGTGAGTAGGTAGGACTAGCATGATAAGGACACCAATTGGTGTGTCAATTAGAACAGTGGGTGTGAAGATTGTCAGCTACTGGGATGCCGATGAGTAAAGCCAAGAAGTCAGTATAGGTTGACTTATATGTGACTGAGCTAGGCTGAGTTAGGATTATATGTGGATAAAGGAATTGGAGAAAAGGTCGACACTAGAGCTTGGGGTAATATGGGAGAAGGATCACAAGGTCATAGTCGCAAAGAGGAGACGACCAACAATGGGAGGAACGAGGATTGGGGTTGTCGCAGTTGTGATCACGGACACAAGAAAGAAATTGTTAGTCCGGACAAGTGGGTGGAAGTAACAACAACTGAGGTAGTAGACGTGGCCCAGAAAGTAGATGTGTCCCATCTACGTACAAAAGTAGATGGGACAAGGAAGTAGTCGTAGTCTAGGAAGTAAAAGTGGACGAGGAAGTAGATGCCATTGAGACAAATAAGTCAAGCAATATCACATCAAGAAGAGTCGCCCAGATAAAAAAAAATACAAAGAGCACGCTAGAACACCATAAAGTAAACATGTCTGAGTCATAAACCTCAAATTCACAAAGCATGACAAGATGATGGCATCAATAGGCTGAAAGGTTCATTTCTATTTTAGCTAAAATTTTGGAGATAGATTTGGAGAAGCTGGGTATGGAGAAAATGGATAGGTTTGGAGAGTGGATTTGAGAAGTGGAAATGGGCTAGGATGAGGAGAGAAATGAGAAGAGGAGGAAAATGGGAGGATAGGTTTGTGACGTGGATTTGGAGAGAATGGATTTGTAGAAGTGGGTATTTGGCTAAGATGAGGAGAGAGGAGAAAAATAAATTTGTGAACATGACTTGATTCAATGTTGGAATATGGATGGATTTGGAATAAAAAAACACAAATCTAGGTTAATAGCAGTAAGCTTAAGGCCAAACTATCTAAAGGAAACTCCATAGAAATAAAGATAAGTGGACAACTAGACAATAATTAGCATGAAATCTATAGTATCTAGCAATTGGTATAACTAGTGAGATCATATGGTAGTATACTTAACGATTAAACTTTAACTAGCTTTGCTTTTCTATTTTTGCCTAGTCTTTGCCTTGTGCAAACCCCTCCTTCTTTGACTAGTTCGTCAACCCGTGACGATAACATAACATTGTTTTTGTCTAGTCTTTGCCTTCCACATACCCCCTTCTTCCTTGACTTGTTTGTCAACCCATGATGATAACACTCGTAACGTTCTAGTCCTCGCACAATAGTGAAGTTTCCTAGATATGCTTACTCCTATTCCATGACTTAAGTGATACTCATTAGCTAACTCCAACATGTTGCACAATGGTGCAACCATTACACTCAATTCTCAAAAACCTTCAGGTTTTACTTGTGTTCATCTTTACCCAAAAAAAAAAATTCTTACAATGCTCTACATGCCTATATAAGGTTGGGTTCTTGAAGTTCAATTAGAAAGGTACATTATTGGTATAAGCAATTCTGATGGAGATGCTCATTGCCATGCCAAATATAAGCAGTGTTATAGATGCCGCCTGACGTGTCACCTAACATAGAAGCACCTTATGTCGATTATATCCTTTAAGAGATATCGAACAATATATAAGGCTAATATTGACATGTCGGGCATGAAATATCTCATCCCCCACCCCCAATCCATATTTTCTTTTCTCCACTTCCAGCCCTCCCCTCCAGTAAATCTCCTCTACCCTCTCTTTTATCTCTTGTTGATTTTGAGTCTTGACCAAACAAGCCCTAAATCCTTTTTACTGATTTGCCCAAAATCAGAGGGGCCTCCTTTGCTAGAACAAGATCTACTTCCTCCATCAAATATTATACCTATTTTTTAGGGATTTTATTTTTGGCATTTTTTGTGGACTTAATTTTCTTTTCAGGATCTTTTTATACACTTAATTTTTTTAGCCCAAATGAGAATGTATTATGATAGACTTTTTGTATGTAGTTCCTCTAAACTTCTTACTCAATATCTCTACACCTAATATATGTACTTATCGTGATTAGACTCATAAATTACTTGGTAGAAGGTTTTAATGTTAGTAGTTTTTTTTTTTTTGTATTTAAATTGTTATTGTGTTGTGTTACTTAGTTAGTTTTAGGACATTTAGAAATTAGAATTATAAGAACATTTAGTATATAAAATATGTAATATACTATATCTTTGTTGCTATTTGACATTTTAAAATGTCTCCGACATCCGACATCAAACCCAAACCAACATGAACCCATTTTTATTTATACTTAAATTGTCATTGTGTTATGTTAGTTAGTTTTAGGACATTTAGAGCATTTAAAAATTAGAATTATATAGAACATTTAGTATATACAATATGTAATATATTATATCTTTATTGGTAGTTGACATTTTAAAATGTCTCCGACATCCCGACATCAAAACCCAAACCGACATAAACCCAACATATGACATCTAAAACCTTGTTATTAAGGTGGCATACTCATACTTACAAAATCAGCTAATCAATTGAAGTCTTGTTGTCACCCCTATTTCCTGTATTTCGTATTTATACTCGTAATTTGATTTTGGCACGTATTTTATTTTCTCGACTTGCGGATTCGGGTTCTCGTAAATGGGTTTTGGACCATGGCTTGGTTTTATTTTGTGGAGTTGGTTTGATTTGGTTTGGTTCATCATGAGTGGAACACCTTAGCCTATTCTCCACCTCCATTCCATCACAACCACCCTCATTAAAACCCACCAACCTTTTCTCTCTCCTCCATAACTCCATTAATTTCTTTCAACTTCTTCTTCTTCCTTCTTCCACACAACTCCCCAACCCATAGGCAAGTGCACCTTGCCATCAAATAAGCACCACTTTTTATTTGTCCATTAACTAGATTAGGCCATGGAGAACAACTTTAGAACTTGACATTTTGTGATTTGGAGCTTTCATTCTTCTAGATCTAGGTTTTAACCATTTTCGAAAATCTTTGGTTTTGATCTATTAAACTTCGATTTTTGCATGTTTTGATGCTTCCATGTGGAAGAGAATTCGATTTTACTCAAGTTAGAACTTTGAAAATCTAGATTTGGTTTTGATTTGACAAAGTTATGAAGAATTGAAGTTCTTGGTGTTCTTGGACCTGCTCTCGGCCAGGAAGAACATCCCTTTGCCTTGCGCTCTTTAGCGCATGGCCGGTTGCGCACCCCCGGCCTGTGCTCTTTAGCGCATGGCCGATTGCGCATGACCTCAGCCAGTGCTTTGCGCTGCGCTGGATTGCGCTGGCGCAAGCCATCCATGCGCAAGCCAGCCATGCGCAAGCCGACCTCTGCGCAATCCACCCTTGCGCAATCCATCTCTGCGCAATCCGCCCTTGCGCAATCCACCTCTGCGCAATCCACCCTTGCGCAATCCACCCCTGCGCAGTCTACCCTTGCGCAAGGCAACTCTTGCGCAGCTCTTCCATGCGCAGTACATACCCTGCGCAGCCCAACCCCTGATCCCCCTTGCACAACCCACTTGTCTCTGATGAATTGTTTATTTCTTTAAGCTTGGCTCTTCTATAGCCCTATATATATTGGTATTTTATTAGATATTTTACGTCCATTTTATATCCTTACGCCTTTTGTCATGAACTTGATTTTACTTAAGACGTTTGGAATGACTATTGTACTCGGCATGGTATGACAAGGAACTAGCATAACACGACAGTGACCCGTAGTGGTGCACTCCTGACATGACCAACCTGACACGATAGTGGCCCGTCGTGGCGCACTCCTAACAAGTACTCTGACATGATTTATCTTGATAACTTGATAGTGGCCCGTGGCGGCGCACTCCTGACTTGACTTGACTTGTAACTTGTAACTTGACTCGTATAATCAACTTGACACCGTGGGTGTTCCTGCTTGCTTGCTTGTACAATCCACTTGTCTTGTCTTGCATCATGTCTAGGACGTGACTTCCTGGGTACCACGGCCAGGGACTCGCGCTAAATTGGATTAGGCTAATGATTAGATCAAACTAGAACATGGAGAATTCCCAGTCACAGGCAATCTCGTTATCTGGGCGCTTTAATGGATTTGTAGCTTGCCGACGAGTAGAGCACATTTCCAGCACACTGTCATGTGTTGCACCCTCTAAGTCACCTAAGGGTACATTTGTCTCCCGGGCAATGTACCCACCTATAACTCTCAACCCGCGGAAGGATAACTGGATGGTCTGCAGGGCTTGGGACTGGAATTCTCACTTGCATCTTGTTAGTAATTAGGTTTGTGATAACCCTAGTTAGTTAAAGTAGTAAGCCGTAGTATTTGTTTGGTCGATTGCGAATGGATGGTGTCCAGCCCTGTCTAAGTCTTGTCTAGCTCCAGTACCTGCTATCTCCTGAGCATGTTTGTTTTACTTATCTTAACGATAAATGAGTAGAGACAGTGAGCTATTCAGGCGAAGGGTTACAACCCCGGTCCTTGTCTGGTTTAAGGATTGTAATCTGGCTCCCGGAATGGTTCCACGTCCCTAGTCGTTTATCGCCCTGTGTACTTTACTACTTGTACTTTCCTTTTATTCTTTATGTTCTGATATGCTGGCTTTTGTTCTTATTTGTGGCCTCCTTGTGGCACTTGCTCTTTCAGGGGTTTGACCCAGCTGGTTTTGTGTAGCCAGATTTCGGAGCAGCTCCCGAGGATCTACCGAGCTTTCAGCCCAACGGTGAACACTAGACGGAACCCGGGCTACGAGTGGGTTTTCCCTTTTTGATTCACCCACTTATATGTAAATTTATTCTTTTGAGGCGTTTGCCGACGAGCACCTGTTAGCTCGATGCACATTTACTTACTGTCTGCCTACGGGCTGTAAACATGATTAACAAATCCTATGGTTGATCATGTATGACTGAACTCTTGCTAGTCCTATCATTTTGTGCGACTAGCTTCATGATCATCCAATATGTAATATTTGGGACGCCTTATATATATATATTTGATGCTCTAATATCTTGTAACTCTGTTAATTGCTTGAGATTGAGACAATAGGCTTGACCTTAAGAGACTGCTGGCTTGTAGTAAACCCTCATATCTAGACAGCCGTGACCGTATAGTTGAGATGTATTCTATTTCAATATACGTAGCTGGCTATGTCTGCCCCCGCTCTCCAGTATTCTGGTTCTGGGGCGTGACATGGTTTAAGTGGTGGCCCATGCAGGTCTTGTCAATCAAGAAATGTGAGGGTTTACCGAATAGATGTCTCAATCAATATTCGCCCTTGATCTCTGCTCGTATCTTCAAATCCCTGAGATTCTTGACCTGATCACATGCTTGTATCATTGATCTGTCCTGGTCCTTTCCTTACTGTTCCCTATGTCGTCTTCTTCAGCGGCATTACTCCCGGACCTGCCAACCAGCCAGAGGAAGCTCGACAAGCACCCCAGCGCCAGGAAGATCAAGCTCAGCACTCTGGAGTAGCCTCCCGAGTTATGCTTTCCGGAGGCTCAGAACCTCCAGTTCAGGCAGCTCCGCCCGCTCAACCAGCTAGACAGGATGAGAGACCTTTGGTAGGGCTTATCAGAGAACTGCTTGCATTCCAAGATCGTCGAGGCGACGCCTTGCACCAGGAAGTTCATGATGCACTAAACCGAGGAGGTCCCCAAGGGAATCAGGCGTCCAACAGTTTCAAGCGCTTGAACCCTCCCTTCTTTGACGGCAGTGAAGATGCGATTGTCGCGGACGCTTGGCTTCAGGATACCGAGGTGGTTCTAGAAGCAGCTAGGACACCTGAGAATGAGAAGGTAGCGGTGGTACGCCTACAGTTGTTAGACTTGGCTCGTGATTGGTGGGCAGCTCAGGCCATGGGATTAGCAGCACCAGTCACTTGGGCGACGTTCAGAGAGAGGTTCCAGACGAAGTACTTTGATGCGGTGGCACGGTACGACCTGCAGACCAGATTCACCAACTTGAAGCAAGGAGGCAGAACGGTCGATGGCTATGCGACCGAGTTTTCCAGGCTGAGTAGGTTCGCCCCCACTTTGGTGGCGACCGAGTTCGATAGGGCTCAGCGGTTCCAGCAAGGGCTGCACTTAGAGATATTATTGGCTGTGGAGCAGTTCGAGCACCAGACGTTCGATGCAGTGTTGAAGGCAGCAAGGAGACATGAGTATACCTCCCGGAGAATTGTGGACAGGACCGAAGGCAGGAAGCGGTCCCACAACCAGATGCACCAATCTTCAGCTCCAGCCCCGGCAGCTAGGGGTATAACCATTGGAACTCCGAGGCAAGCGGCCTCAGTGACGTCGGTTCAGCATTCGACCCCGACGTACCCGCAGCAGCAGAAGCAGAAGCAGTCTTCCGCGGTGGGATGTTCTCATTGCGGGAAGCCGGGCCATGTAGTGGCAGAGTGTCGTAGGGCACAGGGATTGTGCCTGGCTTGTGGAGGAGCATACCACCAGATAGGGACCTGCCCGAATAGGGGAGGTCCATCATCATCCAACCTTTCTAGTTCTTCGGTGAGAGGACCAGCCCCAGTTCCAGTCCAGCAGCAGCAGCAACAGCAGTACCCGAGGCCATTGGCGTCCCAGGCCCAGGCCTTCCAGCAGCAGTTCACCCAGGCTCCAGCACAGAACCGACAGAGGGGTTTCCAGCAGAGGGGACCCGCAGCTAGAGGTCAGGCTATGATGATGACCATGGAAGAAGAAGTTGCACCAGGTGAGGTAGTGGCAGGTACTATTCTCGTCAACACCTTTCCAGCATCTGTATTATTTGATTCTGGTGCATCGCATTCATTCATGTCTGCACGATTCGCGACACGGATAGGATTGGAGCCTGAGTCATTATCAGTGAGGCTCAATATACTTACTGGTAATGGTCTTGTGGGAGTAGATCGAGTGTTTTCCTCGTGTCGGATCGTAGTTAGCGGTAGAGAGTTCCCCGCTAGGCTCATAGAGTTCCCTATGGCAGACTATGATGTAGTCCTAGGCATGGATTGGTTGAGGAACCATTATGCTAGGATAGACTGCCATGTTGGCAGAGTTGTCTTTAGTATTCCCGGAGAGCCAGAGTTTTCATTTTCCAGAGACACAGTAGAGCCATCTCCTCCAGTATTGCGGATGGCAGTAGTAGCAGCAGTGCAGTTGCCCCGGATAGTTGAAGAGTTTCCAGATGTCTTCCCAGAGGAACTTCCAGGGATGCCACCAGAGCGGGAGATCGAGTTCACCATTGACTTGATTCCCGGGACAGCACCAGTATCAGAGCGAGTCTACAGAATGGCGCCTTCAGAGTTGGAGATTTTGTACAAGATGATTGAAGAACTTAGAACCAAGGGATTCATTCGTGCTAGTGGATCGCCTTGGGGAGCCCCGATGCTTCTTGTGAAAAAGAAGGATGGTACGTCCAGGCTATGTGTTGATTATCGTACCTTGAACTCAGTGACAATCAAGAACAGATACCCTCTCCCGAGGATAGATGACTTGTTTGATCAACTCAAGGGGGCTTCAGTTTTCTCGAAGATAGACTTGCGGTCAGGATACCACCAGATCAGAGTCAGAGAGTAGGACATCCCGAAGACGGCGTTCAGATCTAGGTACGGGCATTGGGAGTTTCTAGTTATGCCCTTTGGAGCGACCAATGCGCCGGCAGTGTTCATGGACCTCATGAACCGTATTTTCATGTCTTACTTGGATCAGTTTGTGATAGTGTTCCTTGATGACATCCTGGTCTACAGCAAGAGTGAAGCAGAGCACAAGCAGCATCTCAGAGCTGTCCTCCAGATTCTCAGAGAGCACCAGTTGTACGCCAAGTTCAGTAAATGCGAGTTCTGGCTCGATCGCATTTTTTACTTGGGTCACATCATTACCAGAGGAGGAGTGGAAGTGGATCCCCAGAAGATTGTGGCTATCGAGGCATGGCCAGTACCCAGCTCAGTGGCAGAAGTTCGCAGCTTTCTTGGATTGGCCGGCTACTACCGGCGGTTCGTCTCTGATTTTGCAAGAATTTCAGCGCCGATGACCCAGTTGACCCGCAAGGATGTGCCGTTCGTTTGGACAGCAGAATGTCAGGAATCATTTGAGAAGTTGAAGCGAGGTTTGATAACGGCTCCCATTCTCACCCTTCCAGATGGGACCGGAGGATTCACAGTTTATTGCGACGCTTCAGGCAGAGGATTGGGATGTGTTTTGATGCAGCATGGGAAGGTAATTGCTTATGCGTCACGTCAACTCCGTGATCATGAGAAGAATTACCCGACCCACGACTTGGAGCTAGCAGCAGTAGTGTTTGCACTTAAGTTGTGGAGGCACTACTTGTACGGAGACAGAGTGGAGATATTTACTGATCATAAGAGCCTGAAGTATGTTTTCACCCAGAAGGATCTTAATATGCGGCAGAGAAGATGGCTCGAGCTACTGGTGGACTACGATGTGGATTTGCAGTATCATCCAGGGAAGGCCAACGTTGTAGCAGATGCGTTGAGCCGGAGAGCCGGAGTTTATTTCCTGACGGCGCAACCAGAGTTATTGTCGGATCTTCAGAAGATGGGAATTGAAGTGGTTCTTCCTTCCAATGTGGCCTTGCTGGCCAGCCTACAGATTCAGTCCACCATAGTTGAGAGGATCCGGACAGCACAGTTAACAGATTCCAAGATTCAGCGGCTCAGAGCAGAGTGTGAAGCAGGAAGAAGGCCAGAGTTATGTATCCATGAAGATGGTACACTTCGACACGGCACGCGTCTTTGTGTACCCAGTGGAGATATCAGACAGGAAGTCATGGCAGAGGCTCACAGTTCGCAGTATTCCATCCACCCAGGCAGCACGAAGATGTACAGAGATATTCGTCAACACTTTTGGTGGAATGGTATGAAGAGAGAGATAGCCCGGTATGTCTCTCGATGTTTGGTTTGCCAACAGGTCAAGGCTGAACATCAGAGGCCAGCTGGACTTCTTCAACCTTTACCGATCCCAGAATGGAAATGGGAACACATAACCATGGATTTCGTGACTGGGTTACCCAGATCTCCGGCAGGCAGAGATGCTGTTTGGGTCATTATAGACAGGCTTACCAAGGTGGCACACTTTCTTCCATTTAGAGTTGGACAGTCGACGGCGCAGCTAGCAGAAATGTATCTCAGGCAGATCGTCCGACTTCACGGAGTGCCAGTCAGCATAGTATCAGACAGGGATACGAGATTCACATCGCACTTCTGGCGCAGTCTTCATCAAAGTTTGGGGACTCGTCTCAAGTTCAGCTCAGCGTATCATCCGCAGACAGATGGGCAGTCAGAGCGTACTATACAAACTCTCGAAGATATGTTGCGGTCATGTACCCTTGACTTCGGTGGCTCGTGGGAGGATCACCTGCACCTGGTGGAATTCTCGTACAACAATAGTTTCCAGGCCAGTATCCAGATGGCACCCTTCGAGGCTCTGTATGGCAGGAAGTGCAGATCCCCGTTAGCATGGGACGATGTCGGAGAGAGGCAGATGCTCGGTCCAGAACTGATTTCTCAGACGGTTGAAGTGGTCAGGAAAGTCAGAGATCACCTCCGAGTTGCTCAGGATCGCCAGCGCCATTGGGCCGATGCTCATCGGCGTCCCTTAGAATTTGCCGTCGGCGACCATGTATTCCTTAGGATCTCGCCTACCCGCGGCGTCATTCGTTTTGGCGTGCGGGGAAAGCTTAGTCCTAGGTATATAGGGCCGTTCGATATTCTGGAGCGAGTAGGCGATGTGTCCTATCGTCTCGCTCTTCCGCCGTCGCTAAGTGAGGTACAGGATGTATTCCATGTATCCCAATTAAGACGGTACATTCCGGACCCGAGCCATATTCTAGATCATTCGGAATTGGTTGTTGGTACCAACCTTTCGTATGAGGAGAGGCCCGTGTCTATTTTGGACCGGAGGGAAAAGACGCCCAAGAACAAGACTATTAACTTAGTCCGTGTTGCTTGGGGTCATCACTCTCTAGGTGAGTCAACGTGGGAGCGTGAGGACGACATCCGATCGCGATATCCCTACCTGTTTGACTCGTAAGGTATAATGTCTTCCTTGTGCCTTACGCTTTCCCTTCCTTGCTTGCATTGTATGATTGTATGATTGAACTGCTTAGTGTAGCTTGTCTGTGCTTAGTATAGCTTGTCGTGGCAATCTCTAGCTCCTTGATTAAATTCCGAGGACGGAATTCTTTGAAGGTGGGTAGAGTTGTCACCCCTATTCCTGTATTTCGTATTTATACTCGTAATTTGATTTTGGCACGTATTTTATTTTCTCGACTTGCGGATTCGGGTTCTCGTAAATGGGTTTTGGACCATGGCTTGGTTTTATTTTGTGGAGTTGGTTTGATTTGGTTTGGTTCATCATGAGTGGAACACCTTAGCCTATTCTCCACCTCCATTCCATCACAACCACCCTCATTAAAACCCACCAACCTTTTCTCTCTCCTCTATAACTCCATTAATTTCTTTCAACTTCTTCTTCTTCCTTCTTCCACACAACTCCCCAACCCATAGGCAAGTGCACCTTGCCATCAAATAAGCACCACTTTTTATTTGTCCATTAACTAGATTAGGCCATGGAGAACAACTTTAGAACTTGACATTTTGTGATTTGGAGCTTTCATTCTTCTAGATCTAGGTTTTAACCATTTCGAAAATTCTTGGTTTTGATCTATTAAACTTCGATTTTTGCATGTTTGATGCTTCCATGTGGAAGAGAATTCGATTTTACTCAAGTTAGAACTTTGAAAATCTAGATTTGGTTTTGATTTGACAAAGTTATGAAGAATTGAAGTTCTTGGTGTTCTTGGACCTGCTCTCGGCCAGGAAGAACATCCCTTTGCCTTGCGCTCTTTAGCGCATGGCCGGTTGCGCACCCCCGGCCTGTGCTCTTTAGCGCAGGGCCGATTGCGCATGACCTCAGCCAGTGCTTTGCGCTGCGCTGGATTGCGCTGGCGCAAGCCATCCATGCGCAAGCCAGCCATGCGCAAGCCGACCTCTGCGCAATCCACCCTTGCGCAATCCACCTCTGCGCAATCCGCCCTTGCGCAATCCACCTCTGCGCAATCCACCCTTGCGCAATCCACCCCTGCGCAGTCTACCCTTGCGCAAGGCAACTCTTGCGCAGCTCTTCCATGCGCAGTACATACCCTGCGCAGCCCAACCCCTGATCCCCCTTGCACAACCCACTTGTCTATGATGAATTGTTTATTTCTTTAAGCTTGGCTCTTCTATAGCCCTATATATATGGTATTTTATTAGATATTTTACGTCCATTTTATATCTTACGCCTTTTGTCATGAACTTGATTTTACTTAAGACGTTTGGAATGACTATTGTACTCGGCATGGTATGACAAGGAACTAGCATAACACGACAGTGACCCGTAGTGGTGCACTCCTGACATGACCAACCTGACACGATAGTGGCCCGTCGTGGCGCACTCCTAACAAGTACTCTGACATGATTTATCTTGATAACTTGATAGTGGCCCGTGGCGGCGCACTCCTGACTTAACTTGACTTGTAACTTGTAACTTGACTCGTATAATCAACTTGACACCGTGGGTGTTCCTGCTTGCTTGCTTGTACAATCCACTTGTCTTGTCTTGCATCATGTCTAGGACGTGACTTCCTGGGTACCACGGCCAGGGACTCGCGCTAAATTGGATTAGGCTAATGATTAGATCAAACTAGAACATGGAGAATTCCCAGTCACAGGCAATCTCGTTATCTGGACGCTTTAATGGATTTGTAGCTTGCCGACGAGTAGAGCACATTTCCAGCACACTGTCATGTGTTGCACCCTCTAAGTCACCTAAGGGTACATTTGTCTCCCGGGCAATGTACCCACCTATAACTCTCAACCCGCGGAAAGATAACTGGATGGTCTGCAGGGCTTGGGACTGGAATTCTCACTTGCATCTTGTTAGTAATTAGGTTTGTGATAACCCTAGTTAGTTAAAGTAGTAAGCCGTAGTATTTGTTTGATCGATTGCGAATGGATGGTGTCCAGCCCTGTCTAAGTCTTGTCTAGCTCCAGTACCTGCTATCTCCTGAGCATGTTTGTTTTACTTATCTTAACGATAAATGAGTAGAGACAGTGAGCTATTCAGGCGAAGGGTTACAACCCCGGTCCTTGTCTGGTTTAAGGATTGTAACCTGGCTCCCGGAATGGTTCCACGTCCCTAGTCGTTTATCGCCCTGTGTATTTACTACTTGTACTTTCCTTTTATTCTTTATGTTCTGATATGCTGGCTTTTGTTCTTATTTGTGGCCTCCTTGTGGCACTTGCTCTTTCTGGGGTTTGACCCAGCTGGTTTTGTGTGGCCAGATTTCGGAGCAGCTCCTGAGGATCTACCGAGCTTCCAGCCCAATGGTGAACACTAGACGGAACCCGGGCTACGAGTGGGTTTCCCTTTTTGATTCACCCACTTATATGTAAATTTATTCTTTTGAGGCGTTTGCCGACGAGCACCTGTTAGCTCGATGCACATTTACTTACTGTCTGCCTACGGGCTGTAAACATGATTAACAAATCCTAGGGTTGATCATGTATGACTGAACTCTTGCTAGTCCTATCATTTTGTGCGACTAGCTTCATGATCATCCAATATGTAATATTTGGGACGCCTTATATATATATTTGATGCTCTAATATCTTGTAACTTTGTTAATTGCTTGAGATTGAGACAATAGGCTTGACCTTAAGAGACTGCTGGCTTGTAGTAAACCCTCATATCTAGACAGCCGTGACCGTATAGTTGAGATGTATTCTATTTCAATATACGTAGCTGGCTATGTCTGCCCCCGCTCTCCAGTATTCTGGTTCTGGGGCGTGACACTTGTGAATTTCAGAAAATTTTCATATCATACTTCCTGTTAGTAACAAGTACATATTTCATAACAGTTCACGTTAATAATTCCATTAAATAGGTTTTGCAAAATAATATATTCCGTGATAGCAAGTAAGCTCAAACTCAATGGAGTACAATTTGATACATGGTACGGAAACACTAAAACATGCCAATGGGATTTTCTTACCCCTGAATTGCATCATGTTCTTTTAGAGGGTGGCAAGCCACTTTTCAGAAGTAGAAAGAAACAATGGGTGCACAAGGGGGGAATTTAAGCACACAACTCTTAGGTGCACAAGGGAGGCACAAGAACGTAAAGCCAGTTAATAGCAAATCAGTAAATGATCTTGCAACAAGCCAGTGTAAAAAATTTAATTCATATATCATGTTTAGAATTTATGACTCTTAGGATAATAAAGAACAATGGTAAATAATTCAAAGAGAGAACAGAAAATAAACAGTCTCTTGATGTATCTGTTAGCTGACATTAATAAGAAATCTAGGGTGTCCTCACTAGTTATACATGCCACAATCTACGTACTAGCTACTATATGGTCTATAGTGAGAGCATGTAGATTGTTGAGTTGGCTAAAAGATATAGGAGATATAAGGGCTTATTAGATAGATATTACATTGTGTGGAAGTTGGGATTAACTACATGGGAGTATATATTGTTCATGGCTAGTTCAAATATTCCAAAGCGGCATGCCAGAATCCCCAAGTTTCTATACATTGAATTTGAAATTTTATGAAGATAAGGATCAGCACAATAGATCATTAGATCCTTCCCTTCCACCTTTCTTCATTCTATTTTCAATTTACACTGCAGAGGACTAGTTGTCTCCTCATTCAGACTAGTTGAAGGCGATCGGCATCTAAGGCTAATCAAAGCATAGATCATTGGAAAACTTGACTTGTTGACTGAAAATTGATATGTGGCTGGCTGCCAGACCTACAATAGTTGTGGTATATCGGTTAAATGTTGAACAACTAAAACTATTCATGTACCAAGTTAAATGCCAGGTTCCAGAGAAACTATCAGATAGAGGGAATATGTACAAATTATAAAGAGTGTAAGAATTTAGTAAGGCATTGCACTTAACAATTACTGGTGTTGCTCATAATGAACCAAACTCCTCTAAAATACAGAACACCACTAGAATTTCAGCCAGATTATAAATGCCATGAATTACAAATCCAACAGCATGTGCACACTTGAGCAACCTTGAGGATACTAACCACCATCACCAGTATAACTAATTAAAGATAAATACAAATGTAATAATAAAACCTTAGAAAGAAATATTTACTTAAGACATCTGACAACATGCGGATTATACTTATTACCAACCAACATATTCGCCAAAACATTACTCAACTAATACTTGAAATAAAATATTTTCCAATACAACACTCTACGCACTAGGGATAACAATTTCAAGATGAAAGATGAAGGAAACTTTACTTTCAGATATAAGAGAGAATAAATGCAACAACAAAAATGTAATGATGCCTAGCAAAGTTAAAAAGTAGAGAGAGTGCTTACTTCGTTAGGAGTTGAAATGAACTTGAAACGGTCTATGTAGTATTGAGCAATACTGTCAACATTGTTATTACCACCGGATGACTGATCAGGCAAGTTAGAAGCATTAAAGCAGTCAACTATTATCTCATTGCTTGGGACAGTACCTTCTCCCAAACTTGAACTTTGCGGTTGTGATGGGGAATCTGTACATACCAGATCTCCTGTGAGATTATCACTTCCATGGTTGTCTGCACATGGTTGAGTTGATTGTACAACACTTTCAGAAGATGAAAATGTATCGTTACCAGTAATATCATCATTGTTTTTACCACCAGGTGACTGATCAAGCAAGTTAGAAGCATCAAAGCAGTCAACTATTCTCTCATTGCTTGGGACAGTACTTTCTGCCGCACTTGAACATTGTGGTTGAGATGGGGAATCTGTACATAACAGGTCTCCTGTGAGATTATGACTTCCATGGCTGTCTGCACATGGTTGAGCTGATTGTACAACACTTTGAGAAGATGAAAATGTATCATGACCAGTACTATCACAATTGTTATTACCACCAGGTGACTGATCAGGCAAGTTAGAAGCACCAAAGCAGTCAACTACTCTCTCATTGCTTGGGACGGTACCTTCTGCCACACTTGAACTTTGTCGTTGAGATGGGGAATCTGTACATAACAGATCTCCTGTGAGGTTATCACTTCCATGGCTGTTTGCACATGGTTGAGCTGATTGTACAACACTTTCAGAAGATGAATATGTATCATGACCAGAAATGGCATAAGAGCCCCCCAGAGAAGGGTTTGTAGAACCATTTATGTATGGAGCATGATGAATAGCACTAGTGTGCTGATGTGTCTCCCGGAAGTATTTAGCACCGTTCATGTTCTTAGCAAATATGTCCGTCCAAGGAAGAGATACTCCAAGTACTTCAATCTTTAGAAGTATCATGTTCACAATACATGTTCAAACAAACGAGGGAAGGAAAATATGAAAATAAATCCAGGGTTATAAAATAATAAGTAGAAAATTGCATGGAAATAAAAAAAACAGTTATAAAACAAGAGATACCAACAGAAAAATATGAAAAGAAATAATGCCGCTTAGAAAACTGTACTTCAGAACACAACAAATAATTTTTTGTGCAGATAGAATTTCCATAAAATCAGAGCAGAATGGAATAATAGGAATACAGGATTCAAACAGCCGACCCAAAAATTTGGGATAAAGGATTTCTTGTTGTTGTAGATACAATTTCCATAAAGAACGAAAAGTCAATAGAGTAGCAACCAAGTAGATCCTCTGTCAACTTGACAGAGGATCTACTTAGTTGGGTATCCAGCCAATCTTTTCAACTTCCAATAACCTATGTTCATCAATGATCACCTCCCGCATCACCCATATCCACCTCCTTTGGCATTGCCTCCTGCGGTCGAAGAGATTTTTGTTGCCGGTGAGGGAAGGGGAAAGGGAAATGAAAAGGTTGAACGAGTAAGTGAGTGGTTTCCATGGGTTTGATGGAGGAGGGAAGGAAAATGAAGAGAGAAGTGGGATATTATATATTTGTTTCAGATAAATGTATTGTGTTTCCAATAAGCGTTCTGAAGCCTACCAAGAGTGTATTGTGTATTGCACATTTTTTTTGTCCTTAAGCATTCCACGTTCCAGGTAACCTTTGCAGCAACTATCTTACTAAACTAAGATAGTTCAAATCGACAGTCCATACAAGACTGTTATGTATCCATTCTCATTTCTTTATTAGGCGGTCTCTTTTAGTCACACATTGGTTAATGTAATATGGCAACCTCAATCCTGATCATATAAATAGGAATCCATACCCCCTCAATAAATCATCCCATTAGTCTTGGGCATCATAGTTGTTGAATAATATAAATATATATATATACCTCGTCACTTATCAACACTCTAGAGTTTTGGTGCAGTGCTAGGGACTTTCACAGTAATAATTTTTCAACCACTTCATCACATCATTCTCAGATTATGTCACAATCCCACTAAAAAGTGTGGTGTGCAAATGACTCTGATTTCCTTATGTGACACGTGTGGTCCTAGGCACAAACACTCCAAAAATCCATGCCGTGTACATGTTGAATCTGTTAGACATGTATGGGAAACGCCACATATGCTCCAATATACACTAGGACAAACCAAAACAGGTGTTGAATCTGTGTCATGTCCAAACGATGTCGTTTTGTATTCGTGTTCTGCAACATTGGTGCGGTCTAAGTCTTGCATATTCGTCAGATAAGATACATAATTGTTATGACTTAAAAGTGCTTCCAACTTAGCCCACAACCTACCCTAGTTTAACCCGTGGGGACAGTGAAGAAGCTGCCCCTTATTCGCAAAAAAAAAAGCTTAGCCTACAACCTAACTTAGTTGAACATTGCATTGGTGATGCCCATGCAAAATTTCACTACTGAGGAACAAGCCTAGGTGCATAACTTATAGGTGAACAAGGCCAGGGCATCCAAGAAATTAACTAGCTGCAGCCTGCATATCCACCTCCTATGTTGCTAGACACGAGAAAATGGTGACTGTAGCCGTATTGTGTCCGTATATGTATGTGCATCCATACTTGTCTCTGTGTCTGTATTTGTGTAACATAGGTGATTACTTATTGTACCTATTTGAAAATGTATGTGCAACATAAGTGTATCATTTCCCTATCCATATTTGTGGAACATAGGATATGTTGTTAGTATCTTATGATACACAATACCTATATTATGATACAATACGATATACTACCATCTAGTTACGTAACGATTGATCCAGTAAGATACATATAGGCTGGTTGGTAGTATCTGTTTTTTACTTGAATCATGTAATGTATACTTGAGTCTGAAACACGGTACTAGATAGACCTGCAAAGATGAAATAAATAAATAAAACTCGGTACTAGATAGACCTGCAAAGATGAAATAAATAAATATATATATAAGAAACTTTATTAAATCATATTCCTAGATGGGTTTAGAAGTATAGACCTAAACTTCTAGAGTTACTCTATTATATGATACATGATCCGATACACGATACACAACACACACACAGGATACACAAGCAAATTGATACACGATACGTATCACGAGTTGACAACCTAGAAGATAAGTTACCTCTCTAAAAATCACTCTTTGGAGTATGAATAAAAGCAGCAGAAGGAATGTACTATGATCCAGAAGCAGTGTTTTTAAGTTTTCACTAGAAGGTTTTTGAGATGGTACCAATACAATAAGGCTGACTTCTACTAGTTAATTTGGTTCATCATAATTAATGCACATACCTACTACTAAGTTATTCTAACTTAGTTCTTTCACCAACACTATACACCCTTGTATATGCAAGAAAATGGAGAAAATGTAAGGTAATAAAACACAAACAAAGAAGATAACCAAAAGCTGATGAATAATCTTCCTCAGGAACTAAGAGGCTGGCCTCTGTTACACAAAATATTGTAATACCTAACACGGACTCCAAAAGGAGAACACACAGAGAAAGAATGTAGTACAAGGCACATTTACATATTAGCATATGCACCATAGAAATTAAGAAGCACCAACTTTACAGTGAAATTATGATGAATAGAAATAGAAAGGTTTTATATCACATACTCCCTCTACAATGAATGTTCACAGAACCATCCTGTCAGAGTGTCAGATTAGGAGCGTGTGCAATTTTTACTTCAATTAAGCTAAGTAATCATATAAGACCAAGAGGATTTAATATACAAGAAACTGAAAACTCAAGATTTAAAAAGTTACAATGTTAACTTTGTACCTCACCAAGAGTTAAAGGTGTTCTTCCCGGAACAGAAGTGTAAATAAGTGCAACAATCCGAGTTAGAAAATTGATTTCTCCCTCCAATTCTTCAAAGTTGTACAGCAAAGGCAGGCAGGAATTTTCTTGAGAATGTAACCTTGCACTATTCCAGTGATAGCTATATCTTCTGGATCAATTCTCCCTGTTAAGGGAATCAAAAGGTTTGTTCCGTTTGAACACTGAGGTATACAAGCACCCTGATACAGAAAGAAAATTAGCAGTGTTTAGGGTTGGGCTCATCTCTTGCAACATACTTGTGAAAAAAGAAGGTACATACCTTATATTAAATAAATCTCCAGTGATTGAATAAAAATGTGGAGTACATAATCATGTAGACATATTCAAATTGGCTTGGTAACATACAAAGGTTTCAGTAAAAGAAGTCCCATGATAACATGCCTAAGCAACTTTGTTCTATCTCCTAAGATGTCTCAGTTATTTGTGAAATTATTTTTCTAATTGTAGTCTGGAGTCCGGACTAACCACCCAAGACATCCAGGTTTCTATTATGGCAAATCCCATCTCTTGTTACAATTAGTTCGGTAAACCCAATAACTGTAATTTTCATTGCCATGTCAATTTGGAGTCCTTTTTATCTTAAATATATACTAGAATGGATCAATAGTGCTCTATGATACTGTGATCACTTTGGATTGTCAAAATACTAGCTTTCTCTTATGTTGACATTGCTGCTCCAAAACCTAGATAAAGGAGGTAGCTATCACATTAGGTAGCTGCATCCAGAAAAATCTCATACCTTTGTGAAATAAAGATATGGTGGTTAACTGCATAGAAATGTCAGATACCTATGAAATAAGATATGACAGTTACTAATTTAACAGAGGGGATGGCCCTTAATTAAGCTGAAGGGAAGAACAAATTCAATTTAGCAGCTCCAAAGGCTTGTAAAAACTTTGCTTTGTTTCTAGGTGCTTTCACAATAGTGCTCATTGTTTCTTCCATGCCAATTTCAACATGTAAAGAGCTGCAGGGACAATTACAAGGAAGACTTTTGGATTTGGAAGGCCAATGAAACAGGACAATTCAATATTAAATCAGCTTGACAGATAGCCCAGGGTGCACATGGAGGTTGATCGGTGATCCATACCATGATTTCCAGGTTAATGCATGAAAATATAGGGGGTTGTTTGGATAGCAAGAAGTCCACTGGAAGTGGGTAAAAGTTGGATTTAAGCATATGTGTTCTGGCAAATCGACTGACTGACTGAAAGAAATCTGGAAAATTCTCCTCCTTTGGAGGAATATTTCTCATTTTATGTGGGACATACGATTTAGTCCCAACAATAATAGTATTGTCCTATCCAAAATTCTCTAACAGGTTGGCACTCAGTCTCATTTTAAGAGTCCGGCTTCAATATATCCAAGTACAGAAAATGTACTTGGTCTAGTCGGTCAGCCGTATTTAACATCCGGTTACCCTTATTTCTCTATCATTTTAGAAAGCAAATTAAACAAAAAATGACTTTTGTCTAACAGTTCTCCACTAAATGTCAATGACATGCGAAAAGGTAGTTGTAATGAAAATCGGAGAGAGAGAGTGAAAACATGAAAGAGAGAACTATTGAAAGAGTGGAGCGGGAGAGAGAGAGTATTGATGGGATGGGGCAATTATGAGATATGTGTGGCTCACATATAGAACCAAAAGTTGTTTCTTTCAAGCCTGAACTGATTTTGACAGTTTTGTTTGCAAAATAGTTCCCAATATTATTGATATATGATGTGTTGTGCTTACACATGCCAGGATTGATTCATAATTTCAGGTTTCATAATTTTTAAACTTAAACTTAAATTGTACATGATATTATTAATCAATAATTTAACATCTTATGTTATCTAATTCAAAATAGGATATTTATTTGATACACTGCCGGCGGAGTCAAAAAACTCCAATGGCTCAGGATGGCTCCATTAGTATCCTAGATAATTGCCCCATGTAAATAGGGGGTGGTTATTGAGTGATTGTGGCAAGCATCCGATGGTGGATAACTGCCCCATGTAAATAGGGGGATGGTATTAAGTGATTGTGGCAAGCATCCGGACAGACAACTCCAGTAATGTACAAAATATAAATTCTCCAAAATATTATAAGATTGAGATAATAAGTAAGTTGGAAATATAATCCACTCATGTTCTTAATTTAAAATTTCCTAATTAAATATCTGGTCTAATTTAAAATCTTATTTGATATTATTTGATAAATAATTTAGAATACAAGGTAAAGTTATTTAAACACTTATCTAATATCATTATATGATTGAAAATCCAATTCATAATAACATAATTAAGAAAATATAATATATTTTAATCTAGAACATAATTATTGATTATTATAGTATATCTAGAACATAAGTCTCTCTCAGCTTCCAGCTATTTATCCTCCTTTGAGCATGAAGCCGCCACTGGCTGATGGTTATAGCCTCTCTCCATTACCTTCCCCTCTTTAACATAGTAGCGTGAGTGGGTTATTCCTAGCAACTTCGCCATGTTCCGCAATTATGATCGATGTGCTTTGGGTTGGACTCAAGGTTTATGCAGAGCAGATTACCATGATCCTAAGCTAAATACTCATCTTAGTATGTCTTGGCCCATAATTCAAAAATGAGTATAAATACTTAGTATGTCTACATTATGCAAATACTACATCGATTAACCTGATTTCTTCTACGTTCATTGATCAACGACTCGCACCAACACCATG
Organism: Iris pallida; assembly: GCA_029216955.1. Taxonomy (NCBI): domain Eukaryota; kingdom Viridiplantae; phylum Streptophyta; class Magnoliopsida; order Asparagales; family Iridaceae; genus Iris; species Iris pallida. Next base: position 4,273,985 of record JANAVB010043017.1, read on the forward strand.
TACTCGCTGAAATGGGGCTCTGGGAGAATGATACCCACTAATGTAGAGGCAGAGCCAGGACCCAAAGCCACGTAGAGATGATAAAGGGCAGGGCAAGGCTGCCCTAGTACCCAGACCCGGCCCTAAAATATTTTGGGCCAAAAATTTTTGCCCGGCCTGGTCCTAGTTTTACAAAACCTAGGCCCTAACATAGCCTTCGGGTTTCAGGCGAGCCCATTGCTTTCCAGATCGGCTCAACTAGGTTAAATTTTTCCTTATATAATCACAAAATTATTTTCATGTTCAAACCCATAAAATATGACATAGAATATATATATGACCATTTTTCTTTATTAATAAAAATGTGTTGGTCATCCTCGTTACCACCTAGGGGTTGCTTGACAACGACACTTAATGAAGAGGCCTAAGGAAAGTGAGGTTCAATTGTAGGAAGTTTAGTTATAGGAGAGTTCCGACTCTTTTTTTCCCAATATGTTTTCTGGAACCAACTCATCATGTTGTATATGATTGAATAAATAACATATTATGGTTCAGGTTCCAGGTTGGGTTCGTGCCGAGCTGGCTAGTATCCATACCCAACCCAAAAATAAATCGGATCAAAAAGTTGAACTTGGTCCTACCTATTTCACAACCAGCTTAGGTTGAGTCGGGCCTTTTTTCAGGCCCACCCTAGCCTATTATCATTCCTAAAGCCATGTGGAGCACTATGAATATACATATAGGTAATATTAATTAGGATTTTCTAATTTGAAGCTAGAACATTTTTATTTTAACTTGAATAATATGCTAATAAAGTATATTATAACTTTAAATAAAATAAAAAATCGTTTTAAAGCTTTTAATTCTTTCAAGACTTGGCTAGAACCGAGAACCTCCCCGTTATCACTTTCCAACCCCCACCAATTGGGCCACCCCCCAGTGACTGTAAAAGCTTTTAAAAAAAATTCTTTTTTAAGTAGTGGGATCGAACTAAGACCTCTCTAATAACCCTTACCGACCCCATCTGTTAGGCCACCCCTGATGACTTTTAAAGCTTCTAATCTTTAGAAAGGATTCTTCTATATTCTAGAATTCTCGATAATAATGGTTATATATCTAAGTATGTACTAAAATCCTAAGCCTGATCTTTCCAAAATAAATAAAACTTACAAGTAACCTCATGTACTATTATACTTGATTTTAAAATACATTAAAATATCAAAAGATTAGCAATATATGATTTAGATAGTTATGCATTTTTACAAGATCTTGTTTTGATTAAAACACATAGATGTCAACATTTTTTGTAAGATCTTATTTTGATTAGGATAGATAGATTTCGATAATCTTACATCTATATAATATCTTATGATCAGTTAACAAAATTTCAAATAATCTTGAATCATATATAAATATATGAAGATCCCTATTTTGATCATAATTAGTTAATGAATTTGCTAAAGAATAAATATGAGATGGGGCGCAACTCATATTACGTAGAAACTATTATAATCTAATAAGGAACATGTGCCCCACCTGGCCCCTTCCTCCCTGGCTTTGCTTATGCCCTTGGGGTTGAGGTTTGAAGTACATAATGGTATCTTTCTCAAGCACAGATCCATGTCCTTATGTTGGTAAGTGATTTCGGTGTTGGGCCCGAGGTTAAAGGTACACTTCTATAATTATGATTCAGATACATAATTTGCATTATGATTGAGATACATAATCTGCAGTGTTTTATTTCATATTTTCAATGAAATGTTCAATCTTTTCAAACCTCAAGATAGCTGTATTTATGTTGTAATTTAGAAACTGCAACCGCACAAATTGTATAAAAAAAACTTAGTATTAATTTTTTTATAATAAACTGAAAAAAATTGATAAAGAGAATCTCCCTAGTTGTCTAATTAGAATCTACAATTAAACTTCATTGACTACTGTTAGCTCTACCAATAATCAGATATTAACAAATCTATTGGGATAGGTCTAGATTTTCCAATTATAAAATGGGTGGGTTACATGGGTTACTTTCAATAAATTGTTTTAGTTAAGCCTTTTTTTCCAATTAAAAGATAGGCTCGACCTGGTTGTCTAAATGATGGTTTGGGTTAGGCCTAATTTGGGCTATTTACTATATAAATGTAATTGAGGGAGAGAGTGAGATTATGAACCATGGAAGGGATATAGTAAGAGAGTTAGGGCCCGTTTGGTTTGCAGGATTGGACAACGTAATGTAATTGGCATTACGTTGTCAATCTAACTCGGGTGATTGGTTGGACAAAAAAAATTAGATGTAATGTAATCGCGATTACAAGTTTGATTACATTACATCAGTTTCTTCTAAACTCAATTACATCATAAAACCTATGTAATCGCAATAACATTACAACTTAAGCGGAAGGTTGGTATGCTATAATTTGGTCTTTTTGTTCGTTTTTGGTCATTTTTTGCTGTTTTTGTTTTTTTTTTTGTCGTTTTTGGTCATTTTTGTTCGTTTTTGGTCGTTTTTGTTCGTTTTTTTTGTCATTTTTGTTTTTTTTTTTTGTCGTTTTTTTTGTTACTTTTGTTTGTTTTTTGTCGTTTTTTGGTCGTTTTTGTTCGTTTTTTGGTCGTTTTTTGTCGTTTTTGTTCGTTTTTTGTTATTTTTGTTCGTTTTTGGTTGTTTTTGTTTGTTTTTTTTTTCGTGTTTGTCATTTTTTGTTGTTTTTGTCCGTTTTTTGTCGTTTTTGTTCGTTTTTTGTCTATTTTTGTTCGTTTTTTGGTTGTTTTTGTTTATTTTTTTGTCGTTTTTGTCCTTTTTTTTGTTATTTTTGTCCTTTTTTTGTCGTTTTGTTCGTTTTTTTTTTGTCATTTTTTTTTTCGTTTTTTCGTTGTTTTTTTTATCGTTTTTGTCCTTTTTTGTTGTTTTTGGTCTTTTTTTGTTCGTTTTTGGTCGTTTTTGTTCATTTTTTGTAATTTTTTGTTCGTTTTTTTTGTCATTTTTGTTCGATTTTTTTTTTGTCCTTTTTTTTTCCTTTTTTTTCGTTTTTTTTGTCATTTTTGTCGTTTTTTGTTGTTTTTGTTTTTTTTTGTAGTTTTGGTTCTTTTTTGTTGTTTTTTGTCCGTTTTTTTGTCGTTTTTGTTCTTTTTTTGTCATTTTTGTTCGTTTTTCGTTGTTTTTATTTTTTTTTGTTGTAGTTTTTGTCCTTTTTTGTTTGTTTTGGTCTTTTTTGTTCGTTTTTTGTCGTTTTTTGTTCGTTTTTTGTTATTTTTGTTCGTTTTTTGTTGTTTTTGTTTGTTTTTTTTGTTCGTTTTTTGTCCTTTTTTGTTGTTTTTGTCCGTTTTTTGTCGTTTTTTGTCATTTTTGTTCGTTTTTGGTTGTTTTGTTTTTTGTCATTTTTGTCCTTTTTTTTGTCGTTTTTGTCCCTTTTTTGTCGTTTTTGTTCTTTTTTTGTCATTTTTGTTCTTTTTTGTTTTTTTTTTGTCGTTTTTGTCATTTTTTTGTTCTTTTTGCCCTTTTTTTGTCGTTTTTTTTTTTGCCTTTTTTATCGTTTTTGGTCAATTTTTTACGTTTTTTATCATTTTTTCGTCGATTTTGCACATTTTTTGCCACTTCTGCATGTTATTTATCTATTTTTGTCGATCTTGTACGTTTTTGACCATTTTTTTACGTTTTTATCGTCTTCTATCGTTTTTGGTCGATTTTGCACGTTTTTTGTCGCTTTTTTTTTTTATCCTTTTTTGCTTTTTTGGGAGTCTTTTTTTCACTTTTTTATGGTCGTTTATGCTCGTTTTTTTCTTTTTGTTTGTTGTTTTTGTCGTTGTTGGATTTTTTTTTGCAAGTTTTTTAATCTTTTTGTCGTTTTTTTTGCTCGTTTTAATTCCTTCTTGTTTTTTATCTTTTTTCGTATTTTTGTTTTTTGTCATTTCTGTTCCTTTTTATCGTTTTTTATTTTTTTTTGCTCTTTTTTATCGTTTTTTGTCATTTTTTTCTATTTTTGTCATTTTTGTTCATTTTTTGCCCCTTTTTTTTGTTTTTGGTCGTTTTTCGTCTTTTTTTTCCCTTTCATTTATTATTTTTTTTGTCATTTTTTTTTGTTTTTAGTCATTTTTTATCATTATTGGTCAATTTTTTATGGTTTTCACATTTTTGATCTTTTTTTTTGTCGTTTTTTCTTTTTTATCTTTTTTTATTTTTGATTTTTTTTCCTTCTGTTTTGTTCGTTTGTCATTTTTTGTATTTTTTATTTTTTGTCGTTTTTGGTCTTTTTTAGCAGAAAACAAACCATTTTTCCCTTATTTATTTATTATTTATTTTTAGTTTTTTTCTTTTTAAATTTTTAAAAAAATTTAGTGATCCACATTTTAAATTTTATGTTGTATTTAAAAAATATTAAATTAGAAACTTATTACATTACATGGTAAACCAAACATATGAATGCAATTGACATTACATTACATGGTTTGATTACATGCTTCAACCAAACATAGTAATGTAATTGTAATTCCATTACATTACAAACTCAATTACATTACAAATCCAATTCCATTACGATTACGATTACATTACAATGAACCAAACGCAACCTTAATCCGGGAGAAAGAGAAGCAAGAGAGAAAAGATGGAGAGAGAGAGAGAGAGAGAGAGTGAATACTCTAGAGAGAGAGAGTGAGCTGGTTACCCAGGAGAGAGGAGAGAGGTCAAATCAAAGCTCGGCAATTGAGACATTGAAGGCCGGTTATTACCTGGTCATCATCACTTCTTTTTTCTTTTTTCTTTTCCTTTTTTAAAAACCAAATATTTCTTGGCCCGTTTCCTGAGCCAGTTATGCAAAGAATATGATTTGAAAATTGGGTATACTTGGATGTATCGAAGCAAACACTCATTTTAGAGTTCATTTTTGTTCACCTACCAAAACAATGGTGGATGTTCACCCTTCCACTTAAGGTTTGACACGTGTCAAATTAGTGGTCAAAACTAGTGTGGATGTTCACAAAACCACTCCCAAAGTGATTTTAGGTTGGATAAAAATAACACGTGTCAACCCATGAGTGGAAGGGTGAACATCCACCATAGGGTCCCTAGTTTTGGTGGGTGAACAAAAATGGACTCCTCATTTTAATATCTTCTGGCCTCTCCGGCAGCTTTTATTGGCCCGCCTTTTCATATGATCAGTAAGGCTGTTACACCTGGGTTTTATCTCTACAATGGTACACCATTAGTGAACTTTCCTTGACTAAGGAAGTAGGTGCAGTATGACACCTCGAATAAGCTGGCATTAACTGTGTAATATAGGCAAGTAGAAGTTGATGAGAATAGCTATAAGATTTTCGAATTAGTAGGGTTAGAGAATCCATCATCTTAGTAATTTCAATTGTCCATATGGACCACCAGCTGTAAGTATTTAAGTACTCGTCATATGGAGCCCAAAGTCCATATATGTTATCTAGTACTTATCTCTCAGTTGCCTAGGAAGTCAAGCTTTGAGAAAACTGATTATAAAGCTACCAAGATATAGAATGAAATGAAGAATTAAAGGTAACATAGGATTACCCAGTACAGCAATAAAATTGCTAAGGTTAGATAAATTAAAGAGAAAAAAAAAAGCCTTATAGCGGACCGAGCTTGAATTAGTGTGGACTGGAAGAAAAGAGGCATAAAAACTGAAGTATACAAAAACGATAAAACAAGTGACATAAAATAGCCATCGACGAGACCAAATAGAAGGGTAAGCATGTTGCCTATGATTGCCAATATCCTCTTTTAATTGCATATCATCCAAATCCTCATTTATCATTTAGTAAATCTATATAGATATGGTAAATAACGACTGCATCTAGCCAACCAACATAGTGTGACATCTTTCAGCCTGAACTTGTTCACAAATTTGCAAAGAAAATCAAAACCTTGAACATCAGTCCAGTATAGATAATGTGAAAGCATGTCCTACAATTTTAATTTAGCAAAAAAAGATGAAATCCTCGGATTTCAATCAAGCATAATGCCACACCAAGTGAAATAATAGTATCAGGGATAAAGTTCAGACAAGAACCAAACCCACTTGCTATAGCAAATTTATAATTGCAAAATGGATTCATCGAGGAACAAAAAAAGTGCTAGAATATGCAATAAACTAAAGAAAGCAATATATACGAACCTCAAGGACAAATTTGAGCTCGTCTAAATTGCATCCAGTTCTTACATCCATTGTTGCTGGATAAGATGAATCCTCCACGCCATGTGAGACTGTGAGAAGAAGATGAGAAACATGGCATGGTTCTCCAAGATAGATAAAAAGTTCAACAACATCTGCAGCAGGTGGGCATACCTGTTAAAAGAAATAAGGGCATCAACTCAACCACGTCTTTAAAGGAATAATATAGCACAATTGAAAAGCTAGCAATACTGACAATAATGCTGAGAAATGAGATTTAGAGACTTCAAAGTTAAATGTAATATACCCAGATGAGATCTTTTCTCTTGAAGCTCAGAAGGCTTGAACCACAATCCACGTTTGGTAAGATGCTAGGGATGGGTTTCAGGAAGCATCCTGAAGGTCGGGTTAACACCTGATGAAACCAGTGAGCATACTTAGACATCCAAAAAGACAACCACAGAAGCCCAAAAAGTCAGGCCTGTAAAGCATACTGAATTTAATTAATACACAAGAAGTGCTAGTGCCAAACAAAATGTGAATTGTGTGGTAATACAATTACTTATTAGAAAAAAGCAGGCCACAGTTGGTATGCACCTCAAGAAAGTCTTATCTTCTGACTCCCTGAATTTGGGGACGAGGCAGACATGCAGATATCATCAAAAGTCAAAATGACAAAAAGCAGTAGTGTCTAAAATAGTGAGCTGACAAATTTAGAAGACTTCACATAATCACATAAGAAGGACATATTGTTTGATATTAATCACAAGAAATTATATGATAGGGAAGTATGAGAGAAGGTATGATGCAATCAGAGCACTAAATGAGTAAATAGTTACCTTGTGAAACAGATTGTTTAGCTCCTAGACAAAATAGGATTGTGGCTTAATGCCAATAAGCCTCTTATTATTTGAAATCAAATGTCTTTGATCTCCTGAAACTTATTGTTTAAAATCAAATAACTAAAAATTGAAAGGAAAAAAAACAAGGTTTGAAGTTTGGCCAATAAAAGTATGTATCAGAAGTTCTGTATCGGTTTGGCTTGTCCGGATCCGAAACGGACCCCCACCATCACTGGCCAATACAAGTCGATACCGACATTGGGGCTCTCTGTCCCAATCAATTCACCAAATAAGAAAGTTAAAGAAAAAGAGAGGAACAAGAAAAAAAAATAGTATCAACACAATGATTCAATCGTGCTCAAATCAACATGGCACAACATGTTGATAAGATTTCTTATTTGACACAAGGTAACAATTACCATTTGTTGACATTATATATCTATAAATTCACAACACTCTCGTCTTAATATTATTATATTCTAGACTATCTATTGCATGTGTACTTTGTCTAAACGCAAGTAAATAAACAACAATATCCATAGCAGGTGAAAGATTGACAAAGTTGAATATTATTTCATTCAAAACTAACTGGAAACAAGTAATACATAAAACTAGTCATATAGTATCATAAATATTTCTAATTTTCTAATAACTTCTTATTATTTTTTGGCTTTCCAAAACCAAGAACTTCGAAACTCGGATCCAAAACCGTCAAAATTCCTCATAAGAAGGGCCCGAAACAACTACCAGTAGTGCGGACCTTGGGGAAAAAAACAGAAATTAATTCAGTCTTTTAAATAGATAGTGCATTCATCTGCGATCTGGGACATCTGGCATTGATTCAAATGTACTTCAAGAAGGAAAACAATTCTAAAAATTTGATATATAGTTCTTATATCTTCCTATAACAAGTTCCTATCTTTCAGAAAGAAGCTTCATATGTATGCAAAGCAGCAAAAGCTTAAGATAGGAGAATAGCATACAGAAGAAAGTAAGCAGAAAGAATAAGGCACCTTCTCCCACAAAAATATTCTACACAAACCAGAGCAAAAGAGGCTTTTGCACTTATATTAGAACTCTTATAATTACCAATTATAGAGAGTCTAGAGTGACTAAGTAGTGTCCATAAATATGTTAAATTTGCATTCTCCCACTGCAAACCTCTACTCTTAGCCACCTGTCACTGCATAAATTCTTGGGAAATCTTCTTAAACCACCGTAAAGCAGAAATTTCAATAAACCTAATAATAGACAAGTAAACATAAAACAAAAATATAAGAAAAAATTAATACGCTTGCTCAAACTTCAATCCTAAATAACCAACTCACCTCTCAAGCCTGTCACACCTAGTTATCATACCAAGTAAAAATAAAATGAAGCAGGTTCCTCCTTATAGTACTTTTTGACTAGTGCAAAAGCAAAAGTAGCTTAAAATTAATGCATGGTCTAGGGCATTGTGAATTTTGAATTACAGCTATCACCAGATACTCATAAAAATACTCATTTTCATTCGAACATGTCACCAAAGTTTCACTTTTATTTTCCCTTTAGACAGTTTGACGTCAGTACATTTAGATCTTCTTTTTCCTGATAAATATTCTCATTTTATAGATGCCACCTGTGAACTTTTTATTTTGGTCATGTGAACAAGAAGATACTATGATAGCCGTCCTAGCTCTAGGCATAATGGCTGCTTAAAATTTGTTCATCTGGTCTTTGAAAATTATATCAGCAGTATGTTACAAACATTGCAAGCTCAAACCAAAGAATCAGTGAAAACCAGACAGAAGTAGTTGAAAGGCTTCAATTAAATACAAGATACAAGACTTGATAAATAATTTCCTCTAGTTTAATAGAACAAGTTACTAGGCCATCATATACCAAATAAAACTCTCTATTTTATTGTCAAACATGAATGTTACTCCAGAAGCAACAAGAGATAGCAAGAAATAACACAATAACAGGTTATCCAAACAAGAAAGTAAACTATAATATAAACAATCATGTCAAATAAAGGTTGTAAATTGTAAGTAACTAATGAATAATAATCAGTACCTTTAGAGGATGAACAGGAACTGAAGGCAGATGCTTGAAGAGCCTAATTCCCAGAAACATCTCCAACTGCTTCTGCCGCCAACTGTCAACAAGAACGTTTTGATATCTTCTCTGTAGGGTGATTCTAACATTCTGTGCTACTGAGAATTTGCTATATTTTCCACCACCAACATCACTAAATATATTGAGAATTTGACTATGCATGGCTTTCGAGCCAGTATATAGAGTCGCATGAATATCACCTGCTAGAAGGAAAAGATCAGCCAGCTGATTTATTGGAGCTAACATGGTTGAGCTCTTGAATTGATCAAATGACATATCAAATCTCTTCCAAGGCTTGTCTGTACATGGATGCTCCCCATTGGTTTCGTGTGTTTTATGATCAATAGTACAGATGGCTCTGTCACAGTATCAGGCTGTTCCCCCAATTCTTGAGGCAAAGGAACATTTTTTTCACCATAATCACCTAACTCTGCATTTTCCGATGAATTTGCATCTCTGTCGAGAGATATGCCTAACCTTCTACATTGTTCTACAAAACTTGAGCAGAACCAAAATAACTGGCTGCATTAGTTCTGTCCAAAGAGTCGGCACAATTGAAACGTACTACACCATTTTGAAGTGATCTTAAGCAGAATCCACCATCGAAGTCAGCACTAAGAATAACTGAACCTTCACATTCGTTGAGACGTTGCATTGAGGAAAAGTAATTTCCTTCAGCAAAACTAATGTCTATCGTGGGAGCCTTGAGAAGTTTCCAGAGCCCCTCCACAGTTTGTTGCTCCCCTTTGGACTTTACAGTAGCATGCCAGTCATAATTTATCAACTGAATCCACGTATAAGATAGTTTCCCAGTTGATTTGATATATTCTAGAGATTCCTTAAAATGTTCAACCAAAATACTTTCTGGCTTCCCCTCCCCATATCTAAGCAAATTAACACATATTATAGGCACCAGAGGAGTTTTCATTTGGCCCCTGTACTTAACTTGGGATCTCTAGCACCATATCTCCTACTTAATCTCTGATAATACTGCACACTTCCTCTATAAGGATTATGAGCTGAAACATAAATTTCAGCATCGACAGCTGAGAATTTTAACTCTGCCCCCCACCAGATGGGTATGGTGCCTCGCCTCCAAACATATGAGCTAAAAGGAATGGTCTGTTCAGTTTGAATCCATACAAGTTGCTCACATTCCACTTCATTCCCTGTTAGAACATACGAGAATAAGACAATTGGAACTATTGCTCAATATAAATACCTTACTTTAGTTATATACTAAGACAAAATTACACTAAATTATGTCGGTCGTAGACTGATTCATCAATTGTTCATGGGCACAACCTACAGCATACACAATTACGTTGGATGACAATTGTTCACGGCCAGTTTAGGAGTGCAAATGAAATGATCTTAGCAAAGTCTCAGGAACAACAACAAATAATATATCCTTTATTCCATTTGGGGTTTGGCTATTTGAGTTCTTGTCTTCCATCAGCTCTATTAAGGGCCATATTATCTGTAACATTAAAAAAGGTATCCCTCTTCACACCTCAGTTCAAGTTACTTTAGACCTACCCCCATAGTTCTAGCTGCTCCTTCTTAATAATATTTTATCGCTCCTAAACCTTTAGACCTATCCCTAGTTCTAGTGACTCCTTCTAAATACTATTTTTTCGCTCCTAAACAGTGGCCATGCTATCTATAACATTAAAAAAAAAAAAAAAAACTGTATCCTTCTTCACACCTCAGTCCAAGTTCCTTTAGACCTACCCCTAGTTCTAGCAGCTCCTTCTAAATATTATTTTATCGCTCCTAACTAGTGCGTAGGTCTAAGTTGCCCATGCTCAAACCACCTAAGACGATTTTCTCGCATCTTATCCCCAATCAATGCCACCTCCAAGGCTCCAATATTCCACAAACTCTCATTTCTTATCCTATCTTTCAAGGTATAGTCACCCATCCGTCTAAGTGTTCCCATTTAAACTACGTTTAGTTGGTGAACAAGTTCTAAATCATTCAACACTATAACAAGCTTTTTAATTACTGGCATACTGCCATGGAGCAACTTCTACCAACTTCTGTCTTAGGTTCTTTCAGTATGAAAGCATACTACAGGAATAAAACCAAGATTTAAAAAACGAGTATGCAAGGAGCGAATCTTTTGTGGATCTTCCTTATGCTCCAAACCGACCCCATTATGATGGGAGAAGGCTTGGATGATAATGATGATGATGAACAGATAAGTGAATCCTGTTCTTAAATTGTCTGTTGCGTGTTCAAGTAACCATACTGACGAATACAAGGTCAAGGTTACATGGAATGTGGAACACTCCGGGACACAATGAAAACGAGAATGTGGTTAACCAGGGGTCCCGGTATACGGTACGTTAGGGGTACACTTCTTTGAAATGCATAGAACGCTGTTATGGACCAAATATGTAATATAGTATATAAGATTCAAAATTAATCAAGCACCATAATAGAGCATCGTAAAAAATTCAAAACTAAACAAGATTCATAAGATGCAAACAATCATAGGAATAACAGCTTTCTCAAAAGACGTAGCAAGTCAAAGTCCCTTAAACTGTTAATGAAAAACAACTGAAAAAACTACTTATATTATATATATGTGAATGAGGCCGGTCAATTGGAAGGCAATAATAGCCCATTTTATGCTTCATATATATATATATATATATATATATATATATATATATTTTTTTTTTTTTTTTTATATATATATATATATATATATATAATCTTGATTCGAACACCGCCCACTCGGGTTTTATGTCTCCACTCTAGCCACTTGAGCTACCAAGTCATATACATATATAGTCAAGACTTGGTAGCTCAGGTGGCTAGAGTGGATACATAAAACCCGAGTGGGAGGTGTTCGAATCAAGATAATATATATATAATATATATATATATATATATATATTAGAAGACAATTATCATAAAATCTGAAAGAAAGAGAACGGGTCACAAAATGCAAGGACCACGTCTCTTCAAACGGTATACCAACCGAAAAACAACAAAGGACTCCAACTCTATAGGCAGTAGCGCAAAATGTTCAGCCACGCCTCAACAAATGGAAACAAGCAAACAGAAAAAACAAACTATGAAAGCCAAAAGTCCTGAGCAACCTCAACCCGCCTAGCAAGAAGCTATCCTCCTAATCAAGCCGCTGTGCTCCTCTAACATCCTTCTTCGTGGCCCAAGCACGCGAAAATTGCCTCCCCCCACTTTCTTCATATTTGGAAGGGGCAAAGATATCCCCTGATAACGCGCCTTGTTTCTGTTCTTTCACATGGACCACATAATAGCGCTCGCGAGACAGGAGATTATCTCATCCTTCGACGAAGAGCCGCCACTCCCGCAGGCGATCGAACAGGTTCCGCCCCGCGCTGCAGATACCGCAGATGAACCCAAACTTCTCCAAGACTTTCTTAGCCAACTCTCCCGAGGATAATATATAGTCGATCGTCTCGACATCCGGATAAGCACAACAATGACATCTGGATACTGTAGCAAAACCGAAGGAGCATATCACGTCATCAGAGGGGATCTTCCGCCGCATCACTCGCCAACACATGAACAACCACTTCGTCGGGATAATGCCATTCCAGACCGGGAAAGGACCCTGCGGACCGCTCAACCCCTGCCGACCGATCGCCCACGCCGAGCTAGTGGAGAAGTTCCCGGAGGGGGAAGGGCTCCACACTAGCTTGTCGTCCCGGTCCAAAATCGCGCCCCACAGTCGCGGATCCGCCTCGCCGCTGCTGCACCCCATACGTGTGCCGCCCGGTTCAGGTCCCAACCATGCCCCTCCCGCCACAGATGCTTGATTTTAGAGATCTCCCTCTGCGATCGATAATGCCAAAGTTTTCCGAACCAGTCCAGTTCTCGTAGGACACGTCTGCCTCGCTTGCGCCTATATATATATATATATATATATATATTATATATATATATTATATATATATATACAATGGTTGCGCACGAGAGCACCGCTAGGGCTTCGCCCGCGACGACGCTCACACCTCCCCCCCCCAGGGGGAAGGGAGGGTCGGACGGACCCCCCTAGGCGGCGGCGGCGACCCTCCTGGAGGGGGAGAGGGGCGAGAGAAGGAGGGGGGTCGGGCCTAGGGTGCAACTCGGGCGGGCTAAACCCGAATCCGATCGGGTAAACCCGTTAATGGGTTGGGTTAGGGTTGAAGATATTCGGGTTCGGGCTTGGGCTCGGGTTAAAATATTTGAACCCGATCAAAAATCGGGTTGGACTTGGGTTCATGTGTTGGGTAACCCGAAGAACCCGAAATCCGACATACATATATTTATATATATATTGTTTCATACTACTTAAATAAAAAGTTTAAACTATAATTTTTTTCACCCGAACTCTTCAATTCCTTGTCATAAATCTCATTTCAGTTTTATTTTGTAATGATCGAGGCTTGATTGCTATTTGATTATGCATTTAATATTACTCTTGTTTAAAATTATTTCAAATATCATATTAGAGTCCGATAAACCCGATGGACCCGACCCAACCTGAGCCCAACCCGATCCTCCGAACTTGGTCTTGGGCTTCATATGTTGAACCCCAGGTCGGGGGGCTTGGGCTTGGGCTAGGCTTATAATCTATCGGGTTGGGCTCGGGTTGACCTCAAACCCGACCCAACCCGCCCGAGTTGCACCCCTAGTCGGGCCGACCATCCCAGGCAACGGCGGCGACCACCCAAGCCAGGAGGGGGATGGGGTACTCCGGGGGGCCGCGGGGGAGGGGGGGTCGGACGTACCCCTTGAGGCGAAGACGGATGGCCGGGCAGGCCAGTCGGCGGCTGCGGCGGTGGGCTTGACGGCGGTTGGCCCGGCAACGGGGTCGGGTGTGGATCGGATCCTCTCGGGCGTCTCCAATGCCCCGACATTCGTAATCGGATCTGGATCTGCGGCTCAGGGTGGCCAGATGGAGGGAGGCGGATGGACGACGGTTACGAGACGTCGTGTGGCCAAGACTGGGGGCAAGGTGGGGGGCTCTCAGAGCCTCCAAAGGCGCGCTACTCTACAGACAGGAGACAGGGCGAGGGTTCGGGGTTGCGGCCATCGGCTCGAGGTCCTGTGGCGTCTACTGGAAGATCGGTGGGCTGGCGTCCCAACGCGTCTGCGGCGGAAAAAGGGAAGGACAAGGTGGTGGACCTGGGTAGTCAGGGTCTAGGGTCAACTCCCGTGGGGGTTGTCCCCAGGCCGCATAGGGCGGCCCCCCGGGTGGAGGGTAGATCCTGGGCGGATATATGCAAACCAGTGGGACCAAAAAATCCTGCATCTATGGAGTTCGTGCCGCCGAAAAAGGTAGGGAGTGGCTTCCAGGCCTCGTTCCATGCGGAGGAGATTGAGAAGGTTACTGTCTTCTGGGAGAACACTCTGGTTCTGTACGTCTTGGGTAACAAGCCATTCTATGGGCAGATCCGGGAATATGCAGCGCGGATCTGGCAACCGAAAGGCATTATGGAGATATTTGCTAGAGAAAATGGTTTCTACTACGTGAAGTTTGGACTAGCAGAGGATGTCACCAGGATCCTGCACGGTGGTCCTTGGACATTCGATGGCAGGCTTATCATTTTGAAGGAGTGGACCCCAGACCTAAGATGTGAGAAGGAAGTCCCTAATGCCATTCCTGTTTGGATACGCTTCCCTGAGTTCTCCGTCAGGTTCTGGAGTATTCCGTTGCTGATGCGACTTGCTAGCTTGGTGGGCACCCCGATCAAGGCTGATGATGCTACAGCCTTCCGATCGAGGCTGGTGTACGCTAGGATATTCGTCGAGATTCGAGCTGGGAGGGAGTTACCGAGTTTGTTGGAGTATGAAGTACCTTCTGGAGATGTGCTAACCCAGAAGGTGGAGTATGAATGGGTCCCTCCAACCTGTTCGCAGTGTGCTTCCTTCGGGCATCTGGACAGTGCATGTCCGTCAGGAGGTCCTCAGGTGGGGTCGCATCCACCAACTAGTGTGGTGCCTGGCACATCACGGGCATTGGGTTCCGGGGTCGACAGAGGGGAGGATGTCATGCAGGAGGAGGACCCACCGCTAGAGGAGGATGGAGGACTGAGCCTCACTGTTTCACCCCAGCCAGATCCCCTGAGTGGGACTATGATCACCTTCTCGGCGCAGAGGAGTATGGTCACCAGAGGCATGGTGGCTTCGGGGAGTAGGGAGCGGGGAGATGGCATCTTCTGCGGAGATAGTCTATAGTAGGAAGCGACGAGCTGGACCTTTGAGCGATGGTCCCTCCGGCGTGGGGGGCATTCTACTACCAGTGAGGAGGCGCTCTGTGTGGACAATCCGGCCTGGACGTTGGTGCTCTCCCAGGCAGCAACCCAGCAGGCCAACCCGACTGGGATGAAGGAGGATTTGTTAGCGACGGATGTGGTACCAACCCCAGGTGTCGGTCCGGATAATATTCAGGGGAACCTATCTCTCAATAATTAATGGCTATCATCGCCTGGAATGTGAGGGGTGCGTGTTCGTTAGGGAGATGGAGAGAGATCTGTGGGGTTCTCCACGGAGAGAAGTGCGACATATCTGTTATGTTAGAGACTAAGATTAAAGGGGAGAAGACTCTTGCTCAGCGGACCCCACCTCATTGGGCCCAACTCCACAACTTGGCTATATGTGACATGGCCAGGATCTGGGTCAGATGGAACTCGAAGAGCTGGGAAGGGGACTTGATCTTGATGACGGAGCAGCTGATCGTCATCTCTTTCACGAACAAGGGGGCTTTCGGTTCTTGTTGGGTGCGATGTATGGCCACAACGACAGGCGGCGACGGGAGTCCCTGTGGAGCGACATATCCGGAGTTGCCGCCGCTGCGGACTCCTCGTCTCTGTCGCTGCTTCTGATAGGGGACTTCAATACCCTTTTGCACAGAGGGAGAAGGTGGACGGCCGTCCGATTCCAGATCCGATTTTGTATGATTGCCAGAGATGCCTCCTCCAGGCGGGGCTCCAGGGGTTGTCGCGCTCGGGATTCTTATGGACTTGGCATAACAAAGCAGTCCGTAATAGGGTTGCCTGTCAGTTGGATAGAGCCTTAGACAACGGGGAATGGTTCCGCCATTTTCCCAACACTTCGGCTGAGGGTCTGACCGCTGGGACAAGCGACCATTCCCCCATCAGGGTTGGCTTCACTGTTCGGCCTACTGTGAGCTCTCGCCCCTTCAGGTACAACAACAGCTGGTATCTTTCAGAGGGATACTTGGATGCTGTTACGGAGGGGCTCACTAGCAGACAGGAGGGGACGGCTCAGTATCGCATGGTACATCGGCTCAAGGCTACGAAGAAGGCGTTACGGTGTTGGTGAAGGGTTTGCCCAAGACTACCCTTGAAGATAAAGAGACAGAGCTCCGTACCATCCAGCAGGACATGCAGTGTGACATGCTGAACGGAGACCTGGCGGCGAGAGAGAAGGAGCTGATCGGGAAAGTCAACATCTTGCGTCTGCAGAAGAAGATTAGCGCGACCCAACGCGCTAAATGCTCATGGCTTAAGGATGGTGACCGTTGTTCAAAGTTCTTCTATGATGTTATCCGGACCCGACAACACCGGAACCATATTTTCCAGCTTCTTGACATGGAGGGTCATCTCGTGGAGGAGCCGTCAAAGATCCAAGGCGAGGCCGTCAGGTACTACTCTGAGTTATATTTCCAGTCTGACTACTTGTCTACGTTCCCAGATATAGTTCCGAAGAGACCGGTGACTCCTTATGGGAATAGCCTTCTTCTTGCTCCTGTTACTATGGAGGAGGTGGAATCCATCATCAAGACGGCGGATCCCAACAGGGCACCTGGACCGGATGGTTTTAGCAGTAGGTTCTACAAACGTCACTGGGATACTCTGAAGTTCCCGATCTTTGAGGTGGTTCAGGAGTTCTTCACCAAAGGGAAGTTGTTGAAGGAGCTGAACCACACTTTCCTGACACTTGTGCCAAAGTAGGGAGCGACATCGCCGGCGGATTTCAGGCCTATTGCGTGTTGTAATTATCTTTATAAGATAATTACGCACCTTATGTGCCGGCGGATGGAGGGGATCATGCAGGACTTAGTCTCTCCGAACCAGACGGCATTCATCAAGGGGAGGTCGATCGCGGAGCTCAGCCTACTGGCGCATGAGATGGTGAGGGACTTCAGTAAACCTGGAGGGGAGATGGCATGCGTAAAGTTGGATGACATGGTCAATAGGAATTTTCTTTGTCATCTGATGTCTGCTATGGGTTTCGACGATAGCTGGGTTGCGAGGATCCGGGAATGCATCACAACTCCCACTTTTCTGTCCTCATTCAGGGCACCCCATTTGGGTACTTCCAGAGCAACCGTAGACTTAGGCAAGGCGATCCTTTGTCCCCTTACCTATTCACGCTTGTCATGGAATACTTCACATGCCTTATGGACATGGCAGTACATCGCGGGAGACTGGTTCCATTGTTCCGGAGGATTGATCCTCCAGTTACCCACCTTATCTATGCAGACGATCTCTTGGTGTTCATCCAGCCATCTACGGAGGGTATGCACACGATTGCGGAGATTATGGGAGAGCTGGAATCCCTTTCAGGCCTCCAAATGAACAGAGAGAAGAGCAGGGTGTATTTCAGCTCCCTCTGTTCCCAGAAGAAGGAGCGGGCCGACGCGCTGGGGGTTGAGAGGAGTGATCTACCGGTGAAGTATCTAGGGGTTCCTCTCACAGTTAACTATGCGCAGGATCAGGACTGCCATAGTCTGGTGGAGTTCGTCCAGAGGAGGGTTGAAGGATGGCAAGCCGCTGGTCTTTCCTTTGGAGGACGCATCGAGCTGGTTAGATCGGTGATATCAGTTGTGGCCCATTTCTGGCTACAATCCATCCTTCTTCTTATTGCCACTATCATGAAAGTGGAGCGAATTTGTGCAGACTTCATATGGAGGGGTGGTATGCATGCGGTATCCTGGGAGCAGCTTTGTCGGCCTAGAAAGGAGGGAGGAGTGGGGCTACGGCCATTATTGGAGATCAGGGAGGCCTCGGCGCTGAAGCTGGCATGGAGATTCATCAATAGGGGATCCCTATGGGCTGACTGGATGCATAGCAGATATGTGAAAAATGGTAACTTCTGGGACTGTGCCACGGACAACAATCATTCTGTCTCTTTCAAGATTATTTTGAGGCACAGGGGGGTACTCAAATCTGCAATCCGAATGGTCATAAAGGATGGGGCTGGCACGGACCTCTGGCGGGATCCTTGGATAGATCGGCAATCTCTATTAGAGATCAGAGGAGTCCCGTCGCATCAGGAGGACAGTAGGGGACTGACTTGCCAACGTATTATCTGTGATGGAGAGTGGAGGCCTGAGTCCTACCGCTATACCGAGGAGCTGGGTAGAGTATCAGTACTGTCGCCGTTGATCCCGAATTGTCAGCTGATCGGTGGATTTAGGAGCCGCCAGGAGATTCTACGGGGACTGGGCAGTTCCAGTTTCGGAGCTGCTACAACCTCATTCGGCGCACTTATCCTCAGAGTACGGACTATGAGTTCGTATGGTGCAAGGGACTCGCCAGGAAGATGCAACTTTGTGTTTACAGGCTTCTTCTGGGCCGCCTACTGACGAGGGACCGACTTAGTGCTTTTGGGGTTCCGGTTCCAGACCCTAAGTGTGTGCTATGCAGTGTGAAGAATGAATCTATAGGGTACATTTTCTTTGAGTGTACCCTGTCATGGCAAATCTGGTCTGAGCAAAGTAGGGTGCTAGGTGGATGTGACTCCGGAAAGCGGATTGGGGACATCATCACTGTGCTCCGAGATAGCAGAGGAAGAGGGCAGGACTGGTTCCTAACCGCCAGAGTTCGACTGGCTGCCGCTGTTTGGCATGTATGGAGAGAACGAAACCGTCGTATCTTCGAACGACTAATCACCCCTCCTGTAGGCATCCTCCATAACATTGAATTTGATGTAAATGCTATGGGAAACTGAAGAGTGGGAGTCCCACTATGATTGTATGTTGTAAGATTATTGCGTTGCATTTGGAATAAAATTTACCCTTTTTCCAATATATATAATATATATATAATATATAATATATATTATATATATATATATATATATATATACCCACTGTCCCCTTACCTGTTCACGTTTGTGATGGAATACTTTACTTGTTTGATGGACCTGGCAGTGCACCGAGGAAGGCTGGTACCTTTGTTTCGTAGGATGGACCCTCCAGTTACCCATCTTATTTATGCTGATGATCTGCTGGTATTCATACAGCCTTCGACGATGGGGTTGCAGAAGCTTGCGGGTATTATGGAAGATTTGAAATCCTTCTCGGGTCTCCAGCTGAACAGGGATAAGAGTCGGGTCTACTTCAGTTCCCGGTGTTCCCAGAAGGAGGAGCGGGCTGATGTCCTGGGTATCGCGAGGGGTGATCTTCCAGTGCGTTATTTAGGAGTGCCCCTCACAGTCAATTATGCGCGGGATCAGGACTGTCAGGGACTGGTAGAGTATGTCCAGCGGAGAGTAAAGGCTGGCAAGCCGCCGGTCTGTCTTTTGGCGGACGCATAGAGCTGATCAGATCTGTGATCTCGGCTGTGACTCAGTTTTGGCTACAGTCCATCCTCCTCCCGGTGGCCACTATTCGGCGAGTGGAGCGTCTTTGTGCTGCTTTCCTTTGGAGGGGGGGTATGCATGCGATCTCGTGGGAGCAGCTCTGTCGTCCAAGGAAGGAGGGAGGAGTGGGGCTCAGGCCGTTGCTGGAGATCAGGGAGGCCTCTGCGCTCAAGCTGGCCTGGAGATTCTTTAGCGGGTGGTCGCTTTGGGCGGACTGGATGCACAGCAGATACGTGAAGCAGGGCAATTTTTGGACGTATTCTCCTGATAACAACCATTCTGTCACGTTCAAGACTGTCCTGAGACACAGGGTGTGCTCAAGTCTGCTATCCGGAGGGTCATGAAGGATGAGTCGGGCATGGACCTCTGGCGGGACCCTTGGATTGATCGGCGTTCGTTGCTAGACATTAGGGGATCCCCGACTCACACGGAGGACAGGCGAGGTCTGACGTGTAGTCGGATCTTACGAGATGGAGAGTGGAGGCCAGAATCTTATCGGTACACTGAAGAGCTGGGAGGTTCATTATGTCTACAGTCATTGATCCGGCTTTGCCTGCGGATCGGTGGATTTGGAAGCCGCCTGGAGCATCTTCGGGCTCGGGGGAGTTCCAGTTCCGTAGTTGCTACAATCTTATCCGGCACACTTTCCCTCTGAGTTCTGATTACGAGTTCGTCTGGTGTAAGGGTCTGGCCAGAAAGATGCAGTTGTGTGTTTACAAGCTTCTTCTGGGTCGCCTCTTGACGAGATCGCCTGAGTTCTTTTGGAGTGCCAGTGCCGGACCCAAAATGTGTGCTTTGCTGTTTGGAGCCTGAGTCTATTAGACACATCTTTTTCGAGTGCACTCTGGCTTGGCAGATATGGTCGGAGCAGAGTTGGATATTGGGAGTGGGCGCCTCTGGTAAATTCATTGGGGACATCATCCCAGTGATACGAGATAGCAGGGGACGAGGTCAGGCCTGGTTCCGTACAGCTAGAGTTCGTCTGGCGGCTTCGGTTTGGCATGTTTGGCGGAAGCGAAATTGCCGGATCTTTGAGGGACTAGTCACACCTCCGGTTGGCATTCTCCATAACATTGAGTTTGATGTGAATGCTATGGAGAATGGATGAGTGTTGAGTGGAAGTCCCACTCAGATTGTATGTTGTATGATTATGGCTTTTCATTTGGAATAAAATTTACCTTTTCCAAATATATATATATATATATATATATATATATATTATATATATATATAGCGAGCCCTGGAGCTTGGGGTGGAAAAGGGGGACCTCCCGGTGAAATATCTGGGGGTGCCCCTTTCCGTCAACTACGCGAAGGACCGTGATTGTCAGAGTCTGGTGGATTTTGCACAGAGGAGGGTTGAGAGTTGGCAGGCGGCTGGCCTATCGTTTGGAGGGCGTATTGAGCTGGTTCGATCGGTTATTTCTGCTATTGCTCTGTTCTGGCTCCAATCGATTATGGTCCCTTTGGCTACTATCAGAAAGATTGAGGGCATATGTGCCAAGTTCATTTGGCATGGGGGGATTCATGCCATCTCTTGGGAGCAGCTCTGTCGGCCCAGGAAGGAGGGAGGTGTGGGTCTGCGATCCCTTGTTTCTGTCAGGGAGGCGGCGGGGATCAAGCTGGCATGGAGGTTCCTTCAGGGTGATTCTCTATGGTCGGCCTGGATGACTAGTCGGTATCTCCGGGGCAGGAACTTCTGAGTATGTGAAATTGACAACAACTACTCTGTGTCTTTCAAGCATATCCTGAGGAACCGTCCTGTTCTTCGGACGGCTATGCGGAGGAGGATGAGGGAGGGAGGGGAGACGGACCTATGGCTCGATCCGTGGATCTCAGGTCAGTCTCTCCTGGAGATTCTGGGTCCCCAGAGGGACGGCGTGGCATACAGAGGTCTGACTTGTAGGCACATCATCCGTGGTGGAGTCTGGAGGCCAGAGGAGTATCGTTTCACAGCTCCGTTAGGGGAGGAGATCAGACGAGTGCGGATCACTCCTACGGCACTGTCTGATGTCTGGATTTGGGCCCCTCCTGGCCGCTCGGAGGGTGCAGGGGAGTTCAGATTTAGCAGCTGCTACGACCTTGTTCGCCCCCACTTCGATGATATGGAGGAGTACGACTTTGTCTGGGGGAAGGGGCTTGCCAGGAAGATGCAACTGTCTGCATACAAACTGGTGCTGGGCCGGTTGCTTACTAGGGACAGACTGCTTCGGTTCGGGGTTTCTGTCCCTGACCCTAAGTGTGTTTTGTGTGAGACAGATAATGAATCCATTGGGCATCTGTTCTTTCAGTGCCATGTGGCGTGGAGCATCTGGGCAGAGCAGAGCCGGAGACACTTAGGAGGGGTTGGAAGGGAGCGTGACTTCAGAGAAATCCTTAAGTGGATTGGTGATTGCAGGGACAAGGAGCAGAGCTGGACCAGGCGTGCTAGATTGAGACTTGCTGCTTCAGTTTGGCATGTCTGGAGGGAGAGGAACCGGCGCATTTATGAGGGACTGTCCACCCCACTGGTGGGCATCCTTCATAACATTGAGTCGGATGTACTAGTAATGTCCCCCTGAGTTGGGATTGTATCTCTATGTTGTAACCTTATTGAGATGATTGTGGAATAAAATTTACCCTTTTTCCAAATATATATATATATATATATATATATATCGCTCACTTCTCCCCTTTCTCCTTCCCTCTCCATCACACTCATGGCAACCACATAGTTCCTCGTCTCCTTCAACATTTTCCTTCCCCTTGCCGGCAACACAATCTCTTTGACGTCACGAAAGACAATGTCGAAGATGTGGAGACAAATGTCGCGGAAGACAATGTCGAAGATGGTGGACACTCCTTCAACATTTTCCTTCCCCTTGCCGGCAGCACAATCTCTTTGATCGTTGCGAAAGATAATGTTGAAGACGTGGAGACGAACGTCGCGGGAGACAATGTCGAAGATGGCGGACACGACCATCGCGAGAGACGATGTCGAAGATGGCGGACACGACCTAAGCAGGAGGCGCTATTGACTAGCAAAGGTTGTCGGAAGTTGAAAAGCTTGGCTGGAAAGACACATAAGTAGATGCTTTGTCAACTTGCAGGGAAGACTTAGACGTGGATTTCCACGTTCGAGTACGCTGGCATACCATGTTCCAATACTTATGTTCCCGGAACGTGGAAGGCACCCTCTATGGCAAATTATGTGGTAACCATGATAAAGGTGGCACGCTTGGATCAAGAGACTAACCCAAGCTAGGTATAAACAATGGAATATGGGCCTGTTTGGTTATAAGTTTAAAGGCAGTTATCTGCTTTTAAACTCAAAAACCATTGAAAATCGTGTTTGGCAGCCCAATGTTTAAAATCTACTTTCCAATTTTTTTTTTGAGAAACCATAGTTATAACTCTGCTTTCGGAGATCAAAAAAATCTGTTTTCCCAAAAAAAATTATGAGAACAGCAGTTCAAAAGCAATGGCCCCCACACCCCACATCCTCCCTCTCTCTCGATTCTCTCTCCTCTCTCATTCTCTCAGCCCACTCCCTCTCCTCACCCGTTCCCCCTCCTGTTCAGCTCTCTTTTTCAAATCTCTCCTCTCCCTCCTCCCTCTCCCTCATTGTCGACGACCTCAAGCCGGCTCCCCCAACGTCCACGACGAACTCGAATGTGGACGACACGACGAACCCAAGTCAGTTCCCCCAACGTCCCCAGCCCAAACCCTAGCCTCGGACATGAACGACACGTCGAACGACACGACCCAGAAGATGAATGGCAGCAACGACGAACTCGCTACCGCCGCCAACGAACTCGAGCTCCTCGAGGACACGATGACCTCGAGCTCGAGCTCCTCAAACTCGATGCCGCTGACGACGAACTCAAACTCGTTGCCGCCACGACGAACTCGAGCTCCTCGAGGACACGATGACCTTGACGACGAACTCGTTGTCGCCGCCGTCATCGCGTTTGAATTTGGGAGGAGATATTTTGTGCGGTTCATCGAGCTCCTCCCACCGCCTCGTCCTCCTCGGTTCGTCGACGGCCTCGACCGGTTCGTCGAGCTCTTCCCTGGGAGATGTTGTGTCTGGGAGGAGATATTTTGTGCGGACACAGCGTGGACACAAACAAGATACAGAAGGGATCGGTTCTAGAGAGTAGTGTCGGTGTCGGACACGAATTGAGTTGACAGGATACAGATATTTTATTGGATACGTAAAAGATGTAGGGACACAAATTGGACACGAACAGATTAATTTTAATATAAATATTTTATAAAATTTTAATAAAAATTATTTTCACAAAATATTTTACCAAACAGAATTTGGAAGTTTTATTTCATGAAATCATTTTCCATATTAAAGTAACCAAACGCAAAGACAGAATTTTTACACTCAAAAAATAACTTTATAACTTACTTTCAAAAAACTGTTTTCAGAAAGAAATTTTAGAATGCATATCCAAACGGACCCTATCCATTTCAAGAAATAAGTGAGTACCTTACTCTCATTGTCGTTATCTTCAGTACTTCCATCAAACTAACACTACAATCCAGGAGAGTAATATGGTTAGATTAATCAAGTACAATTGAGGGTGAGAATTATGATTGAAGGCATCCTTAACATAAAAGTGAGCACTTTCAAGCGTGGGCATCTCTATCGCCAATACCTCATTGATGATTGAGCAGCTAGTGCACAAGGTTGATTTAGTAACTTGAACCTTGTTTCTACATTCAACCATCTTCCAACTGTACTGCCACCAACTTTCTCCCATATACCATCTGCACTCCTGACCTTCCATTTTTAGGTATAATTATACATAAACCTAGTTCGCTGTCTGACCTTCTATCTTATTAGAATACTAGAAACATATTACACACCTTCCACTATCAAAACTACAGTTTATATGCAGAAAGATATAAAAAGAACATAAGAAAATACTTGGTCTTTTAGTCACTAGCTTAAAAACACATTGTTCTTTCAACTCATGTTGGTTTATGTTTAGGCATGAGGCTGCAAATCCCTGCCCACTACACCAAAGCTCTAGAGATTTTTGAGGGTGAGGATTATATATTCATATTATTCAACATGTCCAAGCAGGTCGAAGACCCTTTTTATGGGTTGAGAACTGGATTCATGCAGCAGTATAATCATTTTGCTAATCAGCTTAAAATAAGCACCAAAGAGATTGAACCTGGGTTACTCACCATTGCAAAATCCCTGCCACTACACCAAACTCTAGAGTGTTGGTGCTGGATGAGGATTGTATATCTACACTATTCAACAAATATTATAACTGACTTAACTGATGTAGAGAACAACAAGCCAAATCAACAGCCAGTGGAATTTAATGATTTAAAGTTATATTGAACTAGCTGTAGTAAGTAGTACTACCAGAGTTGGTAAGAAATGGCACGAAAACAGAAATTGTTTAGCTTGAGAAATCTTAAATAGCTCTCTAATTTAGAAGAATCAATCGTCCGTGTGAATCAAGAATGTAAATTGGTTTCTCTTGTTATTGATTTTTTTCCCGATGGCAATGGTTAATACTATTCTAGTATGGGATGATTGTATATTTCCAATCAAGGAACTGAACTATGATGACAGAACTAGTAAAATCAGAATGTATGGTATTAGTAGCTTCTTTTACATCAATATAAAGTACTAGTCTGTACACACACTGATGATACAAACAAGTCTAAACCAAAACTGCAATCTAGAACCCACAAATCGTAAACCAACATCATATTTGTAAACTTCTAGTTTCAAAGCAGTGTAGCATTCTAAACCTTCACCTCTCTATTTTACGAGAACAAGTGCCCGTTTAATCTTACTTAAAGATCCTCCCACAGCAAGCCGTCAGAAAAGTCCATCTGAGACTTACTTTGGTTAACAGTAAGAGACATGCAACCCTATTCCACTTTGAGTCTCCTTTGGCACTTTCAAAATATCTTTCCCGGAAACCACAAGACTAGCTATATCTGGAAACTTCAAGACAAGCGAAATAAGCCATCAAAAGAGGACACCTGACTAAAAAGATAATTAAAAAGTTGGTAAAAACATCAATTTAAGATTTGCTGTATAGAGAGGTCAGCATTCTACTAAAAGCCATTTACATCTGGAAAAGAAGAAATATTAAAAAGTCCAAATTTTCGTCCCATAACAACAATTAGGATTATGATAACTACGGAAGAGCATTTGAATGATAAATCATCAATTTCTTCCTAACCATTGTGAGATGGTGGGCTAACGATTAACATATCTAGATGAGTGGTAATGGAAGTATCAGAATGTTACGATTGGTGCTCCGAATAAGCAGATCATGCTATCCCCCTACCATTCCCATCATTCAACTGATCATAAATAAGTGTAACAGAGCCCAAGCACGTGTTTTTCCTACATATTCAAGGCATGCACATTCTTTAAGATTTGTAAATATGTATAGTAGAAGACCATTCCACACTATTACCACAAGTACAAGAGATTTAGAGTCCAGTAACAAAGTGGTCAGTCACCTGTGCTTGAACATGAATTCAGCCCTCTTGCTAAATAGCGAGTACCAGGATGCAATCTACTACGCCGTGCTAGAAGAGCAACAAATGCTCCTTGGCCTGAGCCTCCAATATTTCGGCACTCAGCAAATCCCTGAATACCACAGCCATGTGAAAAATGGTACAGACATCAGACAGAAGCCCACAAAGAAAATTATCACACACAATACTCAGATTATATAATACAAGTATACGTCCAATATATATTAGGATAAAAGAAGTACAATTTAATGCAGAATGGGATCCTACTTTGACAAACAATGATTTGGCCATTTCCTGCATCCCCAAATGGGTGTTTGTGATTAACGAATATGATGTTTATGTCAATGTTATAGCTAATGGAAAGAGGCATCAAGAAAATTCCAAATAAAAAAAAAAAAAGATTACGACATGATATGCAAATGGACCTTTAATTCTTAAAAAACAAAATTAAAATATGCAACGTCTAGGGAAGTAATCTATCTTCGTACCCATACAAGTCAAGGTCTAAAAATCAACCAAAACTGTATATTATCCTAAACATGATGCATTAAGCCGAACTTATTTTAAAATGCACTATGAACTTGGTATATGCATATACCTGGGCTATTGTTAGAAACTTTTATCCATTTTGGGGTTGTTATGGCCCAAAAATGAGTGAAATTGGCTAAAACTTACTGTAAATGCCAAAAGTTTTCCGAAGTTGACTAGAACTTGTCGAAACTTTTCTGAAGTCGGCCCAGAACCAGAAGAAACTTCCAAAAACAATGCAGACTTGCCAAACTGAGTGCTTTAGAAAACTTTTCCAAACCAATATATGGTAAATGGTAATTCATCTATTAAGTTATGTGATTATATTATGGCATAAATTCATAGAAATTATGCATTTGCATAATTTATTCACCAAAAACAAATAAACACTAATAATTAATGATATTATGTTTGTAGGTAGCTTTCACTTTCATATTTTAATAAACATTAGGCTTAATTTAAACTAAATACCCTCAACTATCTCAGTTTTTAAACTTAATACCCTATACTTTCATGTTATACCAGTAAATACCTCAACTATAATTAGACAAATTGATACCCTAACAGAGTTGACAGAAAATACGAAATGACAAAAATAATATTATTATTATTATTATTATTATTATTATTATTATTATTATTATTATTATATGGCAGCAGATGAAGAGGAGGGAGGGGTTATTGAGGGCCACTCATCGAGGTCATCGAAACCTAGCTGCGGCCACTCGTCGAGGTTGTGGATGATCAAGAAAAGCTGGCGCACGGAGGGGAGGGGGGAGGAGCGGAGGGTCAGGGAGCGTTGGTGATCCCGCTTCGGTGGTGGTCACCTTTGGATGGAGGCCTGGAGGAGTCGTGGATAAGGCTTCCATCGTCGGATTGAGAGGAGGACCAAAACAAGGAGGCCGAGCGTGGAGACGGCGAAGGCATCGACACGCTGGGGGCCCGGCTTCAGAGTGGCGATGGCTATGTCGTCTACTTGATCGCTAAGGAGACGTTGTTGTAGGAGGCACATATCATCGACAACGGAGTCGAAGAGCCACCGCCGCAACCCTCTCTCTCTCTCCTCCTTCCCTATCCCCAGAACGATCGACGAAGGTTGTCAACGGCGGAGGCATGGGGTGCTCGCCCTCTGGAGATAGGGGTTGTCGAGGGTGGATCTGTCGAGGGTGGAGGCATAGGAAGCTCGTCCGCTGGAGCAAAGAAGGTTGTCGAGGGCGGAGGCATAGGACTGTCGAGGGCGGCTGAGCAGTGAGAGAAGGAAGAAGAGAAGGGAAGTGGAAGAAATTAGGGTTAGGGTAGGAAGTTGAAGAAGAGCGATGGAGGTGAGGTTAAAAAGAGTGATGGAAAGGAAGAAATTAGGATTAGGGCTTGCTCGGATTTGGGGATGGTAGAGAGGAGCCTTATTTCATGGTTGTCAAGTGGGAGAAGAGAATCAAGGATAATTTGGTTCAAAAAAGGTTACATTTTTTTATTTGACGAAAAAGTTAACAGCTAACTAACGGAGGGTACCAACTTGAAACTCCTCAATACTTGAGGGTATAGTGGTATAATATAGAAGTTTAGGATATCAAGTTGAATAACTTAAATAGTTGAGGGTATTTAGTTGAAAATAAGCCTAAATGTTTATATACTTTTAAAAAAATGTCAAAAACCAATACTTCCACACTCCAACCCTAAACTACCAATCTAAACTTCCAATATACTTGTCGAATAAATATAATATATAATCCTCACCCCACTGGCACTCTAGAGTTTTGGTGCAAGCGGCCAAGGCTTTAACATTGTATCGGAGCAACCTATGTTCAAACCCTTCGGCACGCATTTTTAAGCGGATTTTGCAAAAAGATTATATTGTTGCATGAATCGATCTCTCAACCCACAAATGGTTCTTCGACGGCATGTTAAATAAAATAATAATTGAAGACTGACTTTCAACATCAAAACTAGGAATAGTCTCGAGAACCCCTGTGTAGCCCTTTGCTAGGAATACCAGAAAATCAAAGATGCAGAGAATACATCGTTGTTACAGAATATGTTGCAGTGGTTTAGCCCTAACTTCCAAATCTTATACTTGTAATGGACTCCATCCATGTAGTGCCCCGTCCCGTTCAGTTCAACATGATGAATCAAAGGACGCAATGGCGTTTGAACTTGGCTATGCAGCAACTTGTTCGAAGTTTCGCTCAGTCGAGACAAGTCCTCGTGCAGGTGGGTGGCTTCGATGAACTCGTATCTACCTTGCCTTCACACCTAATAAATTGAATCACGTGTTTGTTTCGTAGTCCAGAAATTGATGCATGCTAATAAAAAAGTTGAACCCACATAACTAAGGGAATAATCCCATCTTGAAGTCGATTTGTATATAACATGAAAATGTTAAACTTGTTGTCTAGATAGTACTTCACGTTGGGTTTTCAAATTGGCACCCGTCCTATCGATTTCAAGACTTGCGTAGAGTTTTCATATGTTGTCCTACAAACTACGACTTAATGTCATAGTATACACGTTCGCACTCATTCAATACATGTCATATAGAGTATAACATTGTTTGTGGCATATTGCGGAACACGGACTGTTCAAATTAGGCATAAGGACTATCAAATAGTTGTTCCTGAGTTGAGATGAGAATATGAGTTAATTCAGTTTGGCAAGAAGTCTATCCAGTAGTTGTTCCTGGGTTCAGAGGTATAACATAAAAAGTTCTCGGACCGTAGGTTGTCGAGGTAGTCCCTGGTTTGGGAGCTACTTAGAGATGGAAAGCTTGAGAGGAACCAAAGTTTGAGTCGTATTGTCAGTTAGGTCATGCATTTGCGTTGAGTCTAAATGTCCTTGTAGGTGTGTGGCCATGGAAAACTTATGCATATGGTTTTAGTTCCTCGAACGAATCGTCGGGACACCGTAATCGTGTCGGCCTAGGAGGGACAAGGATAGCTGAGCTGGTTAAAGCACCGGGTGATTGGAAACTTTCAGGAGGCTAGCTACTTGTGTTGAAAGGATCGTCGTCTAACCCTAGTTATGTCCAAGATGGCATATCGCCAGTGACCTTCATATAGATTGGGTCGGCGTGATAGCGGCAATTCGTGTGCATGTCGTTATATTAAGTCAAGAAATGGATGCACGCAACGCAATTATCAAGCCTAAGATTTGGCTTCAGCAGAGACGTGCTACGGCACAATATGTGACGTTATGGTTTAGTAGCTTGACACTAAGTTCCTTTGTTATAAACTATAAAGGGAAGGCCGGAAGGTAAGTATGGATAATTTCATTATGTTGCGTAGCACGGTCTTGATGTTGTGACACAAGTAGGCTTTGTAGTTTATGCCATGAAACTGATCATAATGCAAGATTAAAAAGACTACTAAAACCATAGTACGCACTCACTAAAATAACGTATTGGTTTTGTATGGGTGGACGAGAGGCCTCCCCACTAGTGTATTTTATTTACTGATACTCCCAACAGTTTGTATTCAGGTAGCAACTCACTCAGTGCGAAGCTCGCTTGGACGCACTAAGGCACGGAGTTTCTTGCATTTCGAGGCATGCGACCGCGTTAGAGCCTTTACTTATATAGGACATAATGTATGGACATCGCCTATTGTAATCTTTTCAAGTTGTAAGCCTCGGGGTATGATCTTATTGTAATTGAGAGATGAGAGAGAGAGCTTGAGTGATTGTAATTTTGGCTTTGAGCCGTTATAATTTTCTGTTTCAATATCAATAAAGATGATTTTGTTTCTATGCACTTTGTATTGATTCAACTTTTCTGCTTAGGACTTATGTGCGACTCTGTCATTTAGCTGCTCAATTGGTTGTTTCGGTATTTGTCTTGTGCAAGCGCAACTTAGCTCGCACGGCATCACGTCCTAGCGAGCGCAACTTAGGCTGGCACGACATCACGTCCTAGCGAGTACGATCGATTCTGCGAAACCGGGACGTGACAGTCCACGATAAGTAACACTTGTTTTGGGTCTGTGCTCATAAGGGGCCCATGACCGAAAGACCGATTGAGACAATATTATCACTAGCACTCTAGAGTTCTGATGCAAGTGGTAGGGACTTCAACAATACTCGTAGAGGGTCCAATGCGGATACCACCTTTTAAAACCTTGTCTAGATCTCTGAGTAGAATTCTTTTCAGTCCCTGGTGATAAGAATACCACAATACATGATGTATGCTTCCTTCTCCAAGTATTCCGACTTGTTCTTTTAGACCCCAAAGTTTCTCTTGATTCGGACCATCTACATGCAAACCTCTAATTTGTTGGAAGTATACAAGCAGTACTTTGTGCATGCAACTAGTCGCCCATCTAAGAAGAAAAACATTAAAGACGGTGTCATATCTGTGTCATGTTAATATAAGATGTGTTGGACATGACACGAGCACTCCAAAAATGCTCTTGGATAAGCCAAACTTGTACCATAACTACCGTATTCACGTCTTATGTCCATATTGAGTTGTCCGTATTCATGAATGCCAACACAGTGACCACTATTGAATTCCATGCCGAGACACTTAGATGGTTGTTAACTTATTTTGACCTCCAAGCAAATGAGAATATTTGGTTTCAAAGATATGACAGGTTAAAAGTTATTTACCTGCAGAAGAATTACACAATGTTTTGGCAGCCCAATGTCACTGAAAGGCTTCGAAAACCAACCATTCCAAACAAACTCGCCGTCTGGATTATGGCAAGTCATAGGACTTGGAAAAGGCCGGGTAAGATCCCTTGTTTCACAAAAGTAATATTTCCCATTAATATCAAGCTCAGACAGTTCTTGAACGTTCTTTAGCTCTCCTTTACCTTGAGGTTGAGGATTTTGAAGCTGAATTTTGATCCACTGACTTTCTGTCACTGTATAAACACACCCACCACCAGGAAGATTTGGAACGGTAGCAC
Organism: Iris pallida; assembly: GCA_029216955.1. Classification (NCBI taxonomy): domain Eukaryota; kingdom Viridiplantae; phylum Streptophyta; class Magnoliopsida; order Asparagales; family Iridaceae; genus Iris; species Iris pallida. The sequence goes on from JANAVB010043017.1 coordinate 4,305,568, forward strand.
TCAGCTTGGTTGCCACTAGGAGTAACCCAGAGCTTCCTAGAGCTGCATAACCTAGGACCGCTCTAGCTTGTGTGGTAGTCTTACACGTAAGCCTTGATTCATCTGTGATGTAGTTCAAAGCTTCTTCCTCAGAGTCGAAAAGATCATGTCCAGACTTCCCAAGATAACGCAATGAACCAGTTGTTGGGTCAACATTGATTACTTGAGTGTCCTTCTTTATTGACAGGCTAATAATAATATATACTTCATTACTTTCTAGTGTAACAACTAGTACAGAGGTATCCCTTGAACTACCATCTGCAAAAAAGGGTTATGCATTTGTTAGTGGAAGTAGAAGAGTGCTTTGTACAAAACGAGAAAATATGACATGGAGCAAAAAATTGGATAGTTAATATGAACATCTAATAATCTAGATGGAAATACATTCATTCATTTTATCGAACTGTAATTATATGTGAATTCACAGTTTACAACTATGAGTAGAAGGATTCTCGCAATACAAAAAAGTAAGATCTTTACATACAATGGTACTTAAGCCAAGTAGATTTGAATTGTGTACGAGACCTTGCTTTCAATGTTTTCAGTCTTTTTAAAATGTCACTATTTATCAGAGCAAGCTGTGTGTGTGTCCTGTCGAACAATCCAAAAAGTTGTGTTGTGCCTGTATTGCATCATGTCTGACACTTACCGCCTATTGGTGTCCGTACAACATAGCATATCAATTAACAGTCGCCCGAACACCCAAAAAAATATATATACAAAGTTACATATCCTAACAACCCCCTTGATATTATATGCAGAATTGGCATGGACAATTTGATACTACGGTAGTGAGCTTGAAGAATCTACATCTTAGAAATGGCCAAATCAAATGATTTAGATCTAATGGCATGAATAAATGTTTTAAGAAAGTGAACTTCTCAAAAACATCTCTTTTATTGATCGGTGGAACGATGACTTGCATTCTTCTCTCGCATCGGGTTTTAAAGGATCTTTTCCCTAAAATTACATACTTGGGTTTGTCCCTTAAATTGGATAAACTTCAGGAAAAATTATTGGTTGCATGTTGTCATATAAGTGGAGAAACGATTGGCAGGTTGGAAAGGTAAATTATGATCTCGGGATTGCAGATTAACATTGACTAATTCAGTCTTATCTTCCATCTCTTAGTATATGTTCTTTTTTGGCTCCAAAGTGGATTATAAGAAAAATCGACTCGCTTTGAATATCATTCTTGCGGAATGGATCGAACGCCACCTCATCCTTGAAGTATCTTGTTAACTGCAAAGAAATTGTAGAAAAAAGGATGTTGTTTGGGTATCCTAAATCTGAAGCATTTCAATTTGGCTCTTTTAAATGGGTATGGAAATTACTGAATTACCATAAAGCACTTGGGTCAGATTGATCTTAGGAAACTATTATATGAGATTGCCCTTTTAGGATCTATCATCTCATACTCTAAATGTTACTTCTCAACTTTGGATGTTACTTCTCAACTTTGGAAGGGTTTGGTACAAACTAATCAAATTGTCGCACAAGGTACGATGTGAAGACTTTACTATCAAATTATGGAAGGATTCATGGGCTAACTCTAATGTCCCGCATCTGCACGGTGCATTAAGATGAGTCGTTGACTCGAAGAGTTAAGTTGACCCAAAGAACTGAAGAAGTATCGATGTGAATCGATACAAGTACCAAGTTGACCCGAAGATATAAATAAGTTCGATTCGAACAAGTATTAATTTTTAGTTGGTTTCATGTGCAGGCTAAGCTTTTACGCTGAATTATAAAATGTCAACATTTTGCCTCATTTGCAACGGAGTTCGCAGAAGTTCAAAGTATCGCCTCGCAACGAGCTGAGGCATAGGTACGGTAGACCGAATCAGTCGGACAGTTTAACGGAGCACGAAGTGTTCGAATGGCTAAGTCAGAAGAGTTGGTTGTGCAACGAAGTTAAAGAATCGAGCCGCATCGGCTCAACAAAAAGATAAGGTAAATCGGCAAAGTGGGAGGATTCTGACCCTTCTTTTCTACTCCATCATACCTAATTAAAATGTACCCTTCTTGTATGCTAAGCTAACCGATTGAGTCCACGAGAGAAATCATAGTGCATGTCGAACACTAAGATAAAACATTGAGACGAAATATACATCAAGTGCACGAATCAAAATGGAACATGGATAACTGTATCGACGAGTGCATCAAATGCACGAGTCACGAAACATTGAGCAATTGAATCGAAACGTGCCTCAAGTGCATTAGTGAAAGAATATTGAATCACTACATCCGTATGTGTATTAAGTGCACAGCCATAGAACATCGAGTCGCCGCATCGGCGAGAGCCTCAGGGCACAAGTCGTAAAACATCGATGAACTTCATTGAGACGTGCCCCCGTGCACGAGATAGAGGGAAACAAGCACTAAGTCGTAGAACAATTGAAAGCGAGGCGTGCATCTAGTGCATGAGTCGAAGAATATTGAATGAACGAGTTAAAGCGTGCATATGAGCATGAGACTTATGAAATGGCTTCGTATGTAAAATGAACAGTTGTGGCACAATTGTCACGGAACTGTTGAATGTGGCATGTTGTCTTGGAAATGTTTGGGACCTTCAGGTTGTTCATATGACCATTGAATTGGGGTTTCGTGCCATGGAACATAAAATTGAGGCAATGGAATATTGAATGAAGAATCGATGATGTGAGTTGATGCAAATTCTGAATTTCAAACTCAGACTATGTTTGGTTGTATGAGTTAGACGCATATTGCATGGTCAAATGGACTTGGATATAGCCCATGCACGGGTTTGCTTTCCTCGAACGTTATTCACCGGGGCACCGGAACCGTTTGGCCTAGGAGAAAATTATAGTGCCAAGAGAGCACGGCATTGCGGGATCTTCAGTAAGGATTGCAACCTAGGCTGAATGGATGGCGTCGCAATGTCATTGAGAAATATAGTCCATTCTTGCACGAATATGCTAGTGATCTTCATATAGATAGGGGTCGGTGGACTGAATAGTGCAGGTACACAGATCCTGAACAAATATCACTTTTGACATGACAGAAAGATGATAGGTATTCACCTTGCAACGGTGCAAGGGTGAGTGCGGTGTGTTGGTAAGAAGTCGCCACGAAACAACACGAGATATATATGTTGCATGCTTCTTACGCGAATCAATGATAACATGTTTGCTATGAAATACATGCTTTATTGCTTTATAAGATGCCATGAAACTGATCATAAGGTAAAGATAAAAAGACCACAAAATAAGATGCATGATTCATAAGTTACTTAATGTTCGCTTAGGCGAGTGGGTCTTTATCAGTACGCGAGAGGATTAGTACTGATCCCCCACTAGATTGCTTGCAGGATGCAGGAAATTGTTTGCTTGCGGTAGAGCTTCGCTTGGACGCGTCGAGGCATAGAACGCCTTAGGTTTTGAAGCGTGCGACCGTATCGACGCTTGGACTTGAAACAAGATGATGCGACCGTGATATAGAAGACGTGATGTATGAAGCGATAAAATTCTTTGCGGGCTAGAGAGATCAAGAGTGTTGTAAGCCAATCTGGCAGATGAATTGGGCTATTGAAGCCTTTGTAATTCCGCTGTGTATTCAATAAAGAGAACTGTTTCGTATGCTATGCTTTACTTCAATATGATTCGGTTTCTTCTGCTGCAAAATGTTGTTATTTGAGATAACCATTTAATGAAATTTTATTCTTGTCTTTTACGAATGCAACTTCAGACTCGTACGACATCACGTTCCAGCGATGACGATCAATTTGGATGAATCGATACGAGGACGAACGATTCGGCCAGTCGGCATGTGATACTAACAATGACTGTTTTACTTATTTATACTCGTCTTTTTACTATGGCCTTTGACCAAGATGCTACCGTGTCAACACAAGGCATTTGGGACAATAATATATGAAATTGGCACCCTAAATTTAGTAGAGCAATAACGGAGGATATTGACGAAGAATTTTAAAACTTGGCATTTACACTACATCAAACTTCTTTGAGGCATTGTCTGGGTAAAAAAAATAGAGAAGGAATTCTTCAGGGGAATATTCAGTTAAATCAATGTACAAAAGACTTCACGACAATAGGTGTTTGTGGCCTCCTGCTAGATTACTGGAAATCACGTGCCTCGGAAGATTCTTGTGTGGCTCGTCTTATTAAACAAATTGCTTACCTGTGATAATCTTCAAAAAAGATGTTTCTACCTATACAATAGGTGTTCGTTGGGCCTATGTCATAAGGAATCACACACAATTTTTCGAATGCCTTTTCACCTTTCAGCTTTGGACTCATGTGCACAAAGTGATTGGGTCTAATTGTTCTGCTCATAATCTCTATTATTCTTGGATATTAAAAGAATCATGTCATTCAGCTGAAAGGAAGATGTGCAATGATTGTGCTATTATGGTTTTAGTTTGGTGCATTTAGGAGAAAAGAAACCGTAGGATATTTTTATTATACCTCTGCTGATCTGGATGCTATCGCGCAAAAAGTTTTGAGTATCCCTTTTTTTTTTTTTTACTTTTGGACGGGCGAAGCCGCTTAAACTGAATAAGAACTCTAAACTTAAGAAGTAGATGAAGAGGGCTAACAATGGATGCATCAGTTGTCAACCAGATGTTGAACAACTATCGAAAGCTTACGTGTGCTTATCATGAAACTACTAGAGTTATGCTCTGATA